>JAPQNM010000045.1:4062655-4070155 GCA_029783475.1 Metacarcinus magister | reverse complement strand
CTTTGCTGCGATGCTTTCAAAATACGACCATCCCTCTTAACTATAACTCTTGTAGCCTTTTTGACTTACTAGTAAAGACGAAATAAACGAAACCATATAACCAAAATACGATGAATAAAACGCTTTTCCATAACTCTCTCTCTCTCTCTCTCTCTCTCTCTCTCTCTCTCTCTCTCTCTCTCTCTCTCTCTCTCTCTCTCTCTCTCTCTCTCTCTCTCTCTCAGCAAGGGGTCAGGTGAAGCTGCCAAACAACTCAAACAACCTGAAGGCTGTAAATCGGGTCTTTTCGGAACTCGTCCACGGTAAAGAAGAGTAGAGGGCGGAGAGGCAAGTTTTACGCTGCGTCGATTATTTATTTAAAGGAAGATCTGTGTCACTATCTTTTAATATTATACCCAGAAGTAGTAACACCAGCAGCAGCAGCAGTAGTGGTGGTAGTATTAGTATTAGTAGTGGTATTAGTAGTAATAGGAGTAGTAGTAGTAGTAGTAATAATAATAGTAGCAGTAGTAGTAGTAGTAGTAGTAGTAGTAGTAGTAGAGGTAACAGTAGTAGTGTAGCGGTAGAAGTGATGGTGGTGTTAGTTTGTATCTTTAGACCGGAAAATCCCATCAACTTCCTGGCCTTGAGTATCTCGGTACAGACTGGAGAGTGGAAGGACTCCACCGCTCCTTCACCTGCCTCATAGTCACACTCAGTTGTCTAGCTACATAACAAACCCTGCCACCCATTTTGATAACGTGGGTAGCTGTACATCGTCATCAAAGAAATTTTTCCTTCGTGTTTAAGGCAGTGGCCTACTAATGATGATAATGATGATTGTGACGATGTTGATAATACTAATGATAATGATGATGATAATGATAATGGTGATGGTTATAATAATACTAATAACATTGATTATTTCTTGCATAACTTTGCTCTTCCGCAACCATGATCAAATCTCTCTAAAGAAAATAATAACTGCATTTTTATGTATGTTTGTTTATTTATTCATTAATTTATCTACTTGTTTCCGTGTAATACAAAGCCTTACATTACCTTGAGAGGAGTTGGTATCCCGTGGCTGTTGTCCCTTTAAAGCGCCTTCCACGTGTCACGCTAGGATTACGTCTCGTCCTTGCCTCACTGACGGCCTTGGCGCTTGTGTTGTTGTTAAGAAATAGTGTACAAACTATACTAATAAAAGCATGTATATTAGTAGTAATAGTACTAATGATAATGATAATAATAGTAGTAGCTGTTGTTGTTGTTGTTGTTGTTGTTGTTGTTGTTGTTGTAGTAGTAATAGTATCAACAATAGATCTTGTTATTAATATTAACCTAATTTTCCGTATCATACAGTACAGAAGGGAGGCATCCATATAAACAGTGTAGTGCCCCCCCAGCCCCTCCAAGCACATCACCACGCATTATTGATCAGAAAAACCACACACCACTGAAGCTCTAGTAACTCCATGACATGCCCCTCTCTTACTACGCTTTCTGTACACTTTCTGTACTTCTAACAGTTACATAATACAAGTGTGTGTGTGTGTGTGTGTGTGTGTGTGTGTGTGTGTGTGTGTGTGTGTGTGTGTGTGTGTGTGTGTGTGTTTATCTAGTTGTAGTACATAGGGCCTGATTTACATTCGTGGGGTCCTGTGTGTCTGAATCTATATTTATCCAGTTTTTTCTTTATTTGTTGTACACTCGTTGCCATTATCATATCTTCTTTCTGTTTATTCCAAGTATCTATGTTTCTCTAGGGATAGTTGTATTTGTTTGTATCTTTCAGGCAAATAAATTTTTTTCTTGTCTCCTCAAATATCCATCCTTTCCTTTTTTTTTATCTATATTAAATGTTTTTTATATCCCTTTACTCGAAGTTGTTCATCTGTTTATATATTGTAATTAAGTTTCCTCTTTTCCTTCTCTCTTCAGGTGTTGTCAGTTGCATTTCTTTTAATCTTTCTTTGAATTTTATATCTTCCAAACTTTGCACCATCTTTGTTAATATTCTGTGCATTCTCTTCAATTATGTAATATGCTTTTCTGGTGGGGGTGGGGTGGGTGGGGGATCATATAACTTCTGCATGTTCCAGTTTTGGTCTAATCATCGAAGTAATTATTTTTAATCATCATATATTTATCTAGAAAGTGAAAAGTCATTCGTATATTCTTTAGCAATATGAAAGTGTCACCAAATATTTCATCTATATTTTTTCCTGTATTTCCACAACCAAAATTTTCTCTTCTTTTTCTATTGATTTAATATTGTGTCGTAAGTTGTATGTGCAAGTGGGTCTCATTTCACTCTTCAACATTTCCAATATATAGCCTTTTTTTTGCACTACTCCATCACCTCTTATTGAGTTACTTGGACTCCTTATCCTCGTTTGAGTTAATTAGGGTTCCACATATCCACTTTTGAGATGCAAAGTGGAGTGACGGAGGCGTGATATCCACAGCTCCACACACAGGCTCCGTCCACATGCACTCACCCTGGCCTGTTCCCACCGACACCCTTGCATCAAGAACACTTCCCCCTTTCAGTACACACACACTCATGCAACAGCTGAGAATCATACCGCACCGTTTATTAATATTCATTGGTGGCTGCATTGAGCTTACTTTTGCTCACGAGTATACCGTAACCGTCTTGTGATCGTCTGTTTGAAATGGTTGAATACCCCCGGCAGATTCCAGGGTTATGGGATGACATTTAGTAAAATTAGATAGTATGATCTTATTAAAGTATTCGTGCATGAAAATAAGGTATCCACAAATTGTCTGCTTAAGTTTGCTTTTCCTGTTACTTAGAATGGAAATCATGCATCAAAATCTAGAACCTGTTGTTATATGTCTTTGGTGATATGTCGTTGTGGAAGTGTATTATAATCTCTTTCCCTTACGTGCACAGACAGCTGAATGGCCTATGATTAAAAATTACACGTTTTATAGTCCTTTTTGAATGAACACTGGAGGAGAGATGAAATACATCGCTCGTTTTGACACGTTGCTTTGCTTGGACAACGACACACGGGATGGCGTCACAACATTAAAGCCATTACTTAAATATTTGCATCGAAACACATTATCATCAAATTATATATATAAAAAAAAATTAGATTAAGGCATTCCTACACCAAGCTGTATTATCTTATATGTTTTTTGGGGTTTTGCTTCTTTCTCTTAGATATTTTACGGAATTTGTAATGTCGATTGCGTAATAATGGGACGAGAACTATGAACACTGAATTTTTTTTTAAGTTATCCAGAAAATATCATTTGAAAAGTAGTTGTGAAATATCTTCTATTACCCTATAATTATGTTCTAATAATAGGGTCATGAAGCGATATAAGCCAACGCGGAAGTGTGGCCTTGCGTCTCCAGTCTATCCAGGTTTATGAATCATGAAAACGAGACACTTTTACTGTCTGTTCTACCCACGTGGTTCTCCTGGAATTCATATATTTATCATGAGAAACCCTGATCGTTGAAAGTGAAGGTCGCTCTTAATAATTTGATGTTGCTGCGTATACTTTCGGTCAATGCCCTTCTCAAGACAGCTTCTGCCTCTCACTGTAAGAGAACACCAAATTCTAGGGATCAAGACGTGGTTTGCATTGTTTTTCTTTTGTTTACCCTCATCAGTACAGTCTGAAGGGTGACTAAAGTGCTAATGGACTGTTGGACAAATGAAAATAAAAATAATCCATTCTATTTATAGTGTGTGTGTGTGTGTGTGTGTGTGTGTGTGTGTGTGTGTGTGTGTGTGTGTGTGTGTGTGTGTGTGTCTGTATTTTACCTAGTTTTATTTACCTAGTTGTAGTATTTAAGGCCTGAGCTACACTCGTGTGGTCCTGTCTCTGTATCTATGTTTCTCGAGTTTTTCCCTCTGTTATTGTATATTCTTTGCCATTATCGCCTTTTTCAGTCCATTCCAAGTACCTATACTTCTCTGGGGAAAGCTGTACTTTTTGTGTCGTTCAAACAAATTCCTTTTTGCTATTTTTTCTTGCGTCCCATTAAATAACTAGCCTCTCTTTTTCTTTTCGTTATTAGATTTTTTTTATCTGTTTCTTCTAGGTTGTTCATCAATTTATGTATTGTAATTGTCTCCTCTTTTAATCTTTCCTCATATGTTAGGTCTTCCAAATTTGGGTCCATTTCAGTTATTTTTCTCTGTATTTTTGCTCATTTCAACATATGATTTTTCTTGTACGGGGACCATATTACTTCTGCATATTCCAGTTTTGTTATAATCATTGTATTTATGTATTTTCTCTTCATACCTTTATCTAGGAAGTGAAAAAAACGTCCTTATATTTTTTAGCATCTTAAATGTGTCGCCAAATATTGTATCTATACGTTTCTCTGATGATAAGTGATAAGTTTTCTTTTTCTATTGATATGATATTGTGTCCTAACTTATATGTCCATGTGAGTCCCATTCCACTCTTTCCCATGTCCAATACATGGCATTTTATTTGCATTAAATTCCATTTCCCATGTCTTGCTCCATTCATATATCTTGTTTATGTCATTCTGTAACTCCTCATAATCCTTTTGGTTTCTTGTTCTCTTTAGTAATTTTGATTCATCTGCGAACAAGCTTATAAAGCTGCTAACTCCTTCTGTCACGTCATTTACATATACTATAAACATTATTGGCACCAAAACTGATCCCTATGGTACTCCACGTACTATTTTCCTTCATTCTGATTTTTCATCCTTTACTATTATTCTCATTTCTCTTCCATTCAGGTAGTCTTCCTTCTATTTTTGTTCACGTTCCTATCAGTCCTCCCATGTATTCCAACTTCCATAGCAATCTCCTTTTGCGAAATTTATCGAGTGCCTTTTTTTAGTCTAAATATATCCAATCCAGCCATCCATCTATTTCTTGTGTTATATACGTATATCACTCTGGAGTAAAAACTTAATAAGTTGGTGACACATGACCTTCCTGTTCTGAATCCAAATTGTCAATCTGTTATTATTTTTTCTTTCTAATTATTCCGTCCATTGTTTCTCGATAATCTGCTCACTTATCATACAAACAATGCCAATGACACTGGTTCTTCTTTGTTTCCATTTTTGTAAATAAGCTGCTTTATATCAGCTTTTTTCCGTTCTGAAGGGACTTTTCCTGTTTTCAGAGAACACTCAATTATGTTATAAATTGGTTTAGTCATTTCTTGTCTACATTCCTTCAATGCGTATCCTGATACCCCATCTGGTTATATTGCATCATCATTTCCTGTATCTCTTCTTTAGTTATGGGCTTGTGTATGTATGTGTTTATATATATATATATATATATATATATATATATATATATATATATATGTATGTATATATATATATATATATATATATATATATATATATATATATATATATATATATATATATATATATATATATACTGTGTATGTATGTATGTATTTCTTTTCGGTTAATACACTAATTATGTATATGGTTTTCAAACTTACTCACTATAATTCCTCTAATATGATCATTGTATAACAGCTGGTCAGAATATTTATAGGTTAAACTAAAATAAATACCTAACACATCTTGACTGACGGCATTCAGTAAATAAGGCAGCTCTTGTCTGATTGCATTCAACATAATATCCCAGCTTTGATTTAGTATATCAAATTATGAAAGTACGTTAAAGTTCAGTACATATATGTAATTGCGAAGTACTGTGTATGCCTTACACGTATAATCAATTTTCATTCGTATGTAAATATTAGTTATAATTGTGAAAAGAATGCAATGTAATTATATGAAACCGAATGCAGTCCACCGCACTGGTCGACCGCAGTGGACAGCAGCGATACAGGTGCCATAATTATACATTAAGTAGGTCTATCTGGTGTTACCAAAGAGCTTTTGATTATTGTCGTTGCAAATAACGTGATAATTGGAGAGCATCACGTTCAAACGCAATTATTGGTGTGGCACTGCGCCATTATGAAAGTTAGAACTGCCTTGATTCAATTACATCCATTCAGAATATGTTACTGTTAGGCGACTTTAAAAACTACAAACCAAGTGTGTTAACTTCCTCACCTTCAGGTTTTAAATTATATGTTCTGGAACAAATTAACAGTGCGTCAGCAGTTCATAGCCTTGCATCACTGAGAACAAATATCAACAAGGTTATCCTTTTGTAACATTCAGTTACATTTTAATGTCGTAAGTTAAATCTACGTGTTGCTGCAGTATAATGATAAAAAAAAGAGGTTGATGCAGTTTTAGTGTCCATTTCTTTATGCACCCCGTGATTGTGTTGTTAACATATGTCCCTCGTGCATAATTGATGGATGAAAGTTTTGACTGCTCAGAGTTGGCATGTACTACTCGCGTAAACGCGAAGTCATCATGAGGTACATTTATTGATTACGGAAAGCAGGCAAACATGTGGTGGGATGGAGCACGTGAGCACCGTTGTTGTGTTTGGTCTTGGCCTCCGAAACATTCTTGCCAGAGTCTCGAGTTGATGACGTCACAAGAGTAGGCGGGTTTTCAGGTTTCAGTGCATTGAAATGTTGTACTCCTACCTGTGCTCCCAGATGATATTTACGAAAACTGAGCCTACCATCGTCTTCATGATACATTGTTGTATATGATGAACACAAATTGATTACAGTAAAATTACAAACATAATAAGATAAATGAAGGAAAATTTAATAGTGTATAATCATTTTCTCTTCTTTTCCATCAATTCGTTGCAACTCTCTTAGTTTTGCTTGCACTGAATTTTCAATAACTTTCGAAATCGGCATACTTTTCTGTTTTTTTAATTTTTTATTGTATGTAAAATATACAGAAAAATAGTAAGTTGTCAAAATGGCCAAAAGCGTTAAACTCCTGGAAACTAACACTTTAACGGAAGAGCTTTGCTCCTGACAGGTGAGCTGAGGTGAAAGCCTGTGGTGGAAATTAATCCGTTACGCCGAGACACAGGGCCACTGTGACATCCGACTTTCCACAGTTTATCTTCCCCAGGTTTCCCTAGGTACCCATTTATCTACCAATCCGTTTGGAAAGATGAACAGCTGGGTGAGCTGTGCGCCGACTGCCTTCGTCCTGTTGGATGTAGTCTTATATTAACGGACATTTTGACCACCTACTTTTTTCTTTATCGGTACATACCACATACCTGAAGAATCGGAAAAGTGTGCCAATTTTGAAACAGTGATTGACAATTCAATGAGAACAAAATTATGGGAGTTACAGTGAGTATTTTCCTCTTAATGATATTGTTCTCATTTGAATATTGTTCTCTCCCTTTCTCTTTAAAAGTAGATTATCCTGGGTACCTCCTTTATATTCGTTTCCGTATCAACCTTTTGTGAGGAACTCTGTCAAAAGTTGAATGTAAGCCGTTCACCCATCCATTTTTTAATTGCATTGTTTCTGCCACTCTGTTATTGTAACTTAAAGATTTGTTACCCATGAATTTCCTTTTCTAAATCCAAATCGCCTTTCGGATAATATTT
>JAPQNM010000045.1:4040155-4055155 GCA_029783475.1 Metacarcinus magister | reverse complement strand
GGGAGCTTTTTGCATACCTCAGGAATGCAGGGAAATTTCCCCTGTCATCAGGTATTTATCCATAAAGTTTTTGCATCATAATTTTAAGGGAAACTTGATTATAGCATTATGTATTCACACTTTGATATGCAGAACTCGTTTTACAAGATACCAATTTAATCTCAGTTAACACCCACCAGTAGGTATACTACATGTATTTTGTAGTCCTTTAACATGTAACTGAATACAGCATCTTGTACTTCACTGATGATCTCATGTATTATCAAATTCATATCTGCTCTTGCAATTTTCGGTCACTCATTACCTAAACTGACCATTCATTGCACTCAAGTTTATGGTGCTTATACTTGAGAAACAATAGGAAATTAGTTAGAATTGAAGAATAAAAGTAAAAGAAAAAAATAGTTGTAACTTTCAGGGACTGAATGCTAACAATGCAACTACAGTTATGATACTGTGGTCATATTAATGAACATTATTGTATATATATATATATATATATATATATATATATATATATATATATATATATATATATATATATATATATATATATATGGCACTATGGAAGGTCACTTTGTAATTATATCCTTTCCTGTGATCAGGATTTCTGCAGATTAATATATGGGGTTGTCTATTCATGAATACATTAGCTTGATTATGTAACTATGAAAAGATAGAACATCTATCTTTGAGATAACCTGGAACTATATGGCTGCAAGTGCAACCACTGTTTGAGTAATGGTAACATTATCAGCAAACAAAGTTGATGGTTAAATGAACTGACATACTCGTGCAACTAGAGTAGTGCATTTGGACAATGTATGTAGAGTACTCAACACATGTAATGCCTGCCATCTGGGACAATCTACCATATGTCATAGGTCATAGGCAGCTCTCCTTCCATCTCTCAAGCAGCATAAACTATGTTCAGCTGATGTCGATGTGACCGGAGGAGTACAAAAGAATCTTTACTAGTTGGAAGATGTTGGGCTTTCAAATGCTAGACATTGAGAGCATATTGCTGCCATTCTCTTATTACTCACACAGATCTGTCAGTGTTCCAGGCAGATCTTTATAAAATTCTGTGGCATCCTTCACCTCATCAAAAGTGGATTTGTTTACATACTCTGGGATAAGATTCTGCAGGCATAGAATCTTTGCCTTATTGTTGATAAAACTCTAGATGGATAGTTGACGCTTCATGGTTTGGTAAACTTGGTTTACCAAATCATCAAGGTCACAACCACACATGTTGTTGTGACCACTTGTGATGACCGATTCTAAGTCGAGTGAGTCACTGATGTGACTGCAAAGCTTTTGTGAGCTATGGGCAATGGCAAAAGGAATAAACACGTACAGTTTGTGTAAGAGCATTCTGTTATGGGTAAATGATGGAATGAATCATGCAAATGATTAGTATAGTTTATACTTTTATAGAAGAGCCTGTCTTTTATCATAACTAATTATTATGTATTTCTCAAACATTTCATATGTACTTGAATTTTAATTACACGAGGAATAATTGCTATAAATTCACCAGCCAGTATAGTAAACGAGCCAGATTTATTCGCTAGTCACTGGATGGTAAATTACCCTGCCAGCAACTGATTTCTTTTTCAAGTCTAATTTCTTATTTCTGATCCTGAAACAATAGTTTTGGTAATGTTAGATGCTTGTCTAAGGCATTACGTAAAGTATAAGCATGACCAAATCAAGGTAGGTGTACATGATGAGGTGATGCCGTCAGATCGCTAGAACCTATAATAATGTTTTTTAAATGACTCGGTGTATTTTGATTTCTTACAAGGAAGGAAATTTTGGTGGTGTCTCACAGCCCCCTTGCCCTTCCCCCGTCAGGGTGTGCCCCTAATCTTTTGTGTTTTTGTCTTCCATAAGTTTTTGAGCTCTGCTCATTGTTATCCCACCCTACGATTCCCAATTTTTTGTTGCCCACTGATTATTGTGGAACCCGCACTCTCCTCACATTCATTCTCTTCCTTGCACTGGGGCACAGGTTAACAAGGGCTATGTTATGAAGGAGAGTTCCCAATCTCCACACTTCACCTAGGAATTGAACCTGGATCTCTCAGTTGTGAGCTGAGCATGTCACCTGTACACTACAGAGCACCATTATATTTTTTCTGGGATGCAAATGGCTAGTCCAGCTGACACCCAATATTATTTTTACTGTCAGGTGCGACAGGGCCTACATACAAAGGAAGGAAAGCCATCTCCTTCCAGCATGGCAAGGATTTGAATCGATCTTCCCCAGTGGGGCCACCTAGCCACCTAAGCCAGTGGGTTGCACAATAGACAACTCGTCCTCGTCATGTGTAATACCCTTGTATAAGACGACTCCTCATTTTCTAACTTAAAATTTTGGAAGAAAAAAAAAGTATCTTCTTATACACAGAGATATATGGTAAGTAGATTTAGCACGTTAGTTGACCCCAATTTCTCTAAAATTCAAGATAAGACAATAAAAAAAAATTATCCATATAATAAACTAGCTTCCATTAATCCTATGTAACTTTTGTCATTTATTACTATATACACGGTAGATAGGCAGATGTACAAAAGTTTATACAGGTTCATAATCTCTTATCCATAACCCTTAGGGACCAGACATTTTCTGGAATTCGGAATTACGAATTTTGGTATTTTACTGGTCTTAAGCTTTGTTTCTAGTAAAGATAAGTTTACACCATAAAACTACCACAACACTGCCGACAGTAATATGACTGCTGGGTGTCAATGTGGGTAGTGTTGGTGACATTTTGATTCAATTCAATTCATTTAAAAAGAATGTCAGTAACATGAAGAAATCCAGCACAGGTTCAAGGAAACATGACACCAACACATCGACACTGTCGACACAGACACCCCAGCTTGTCATGTTGGTGTTGGTGTCGATCAGGAATCTACTAAGTTACTTTCCAATTTCTAAGTTAAACTTAAAGTAAAGTTTCACACATGAATTGGCTCTAACTAATTTAGATACCTAAAAATATACTTGCATGCAGTAAAAACAAATTGGTTTGTGTATTCTGGAGAAGAGGGTAGATCAATGTCTCCATCATTGTTGTGGTTGTGGTCCATGTTCCCGTCAGAATATATCATGTAAAATACAAGGTAAGTTATTATCACAATAACATTTGCTCCTATTGAGTATCTAATAGGAACACTATATTAGTATTCTCGTTTATGATATATCAAGCACCATTGTTGAAAATGCTCAACATTATCAATCATCAGATAATACACCACGTCAGTGAAGTACAGATGTACAGTTTAGTTACAGATGCTTTGGCTGGCGAGCAATTATTTTTTTTTACAAATTTGGATAGAGGTAAGAGCGACCGTAGTGATAGTAGTACCATAATAGTGAATGTTAACTGGAAATAAGTTATTGACGCTGACAATTCGTGCCTTGTGCAGTTAGTGGTATCTTGGTAACCCTTTCTTGTCTCTTTTACAGCTTCGTGGGTGATTTTTGAGGTACATTTTTCACACCAAACTTTGATAAAATGTTTCAACTATACATTGTAATTCATGGTAATGAAGCAAAAATATATGAAGTATTGATATTGAAATTCTAATCATTGATGTCATGTTTGTTTATTATATGCTACCATTTTTGTTGAATACTACTGTATATTAATTAGTTCAAACTTTCAGCAACATTTTATGCAGCGGAGATTGTAAGCGCCCTGGAGTACCTTCACTCCCTCAACGTAGTGTACAGGGATCTCAAGCCTGAGAACCTTCTCCTTGACAAGGATGGCCATCTTAAAATCACTGACTTTGGTTTTGCCAAAAAACTAATTGACAGGTAAGGCACCTTACTTAAATGATTAGATGCTAATTAATGATTATAATTATAATGCTTTTCCAATTGCATTATATCAGTGAGGGAGATGAAGAGAGGGCAATAGCAGCGGAAGAGGTAACAAGATTAATTGTACTAGATGAAGGAACAAGAGGAGTGGGAGAGGAAGAGGTATGAGTGGAGGAAGGAAGATGGGATTTAGTAGAGGGAAAGGTAGTGGTAGCTGTGACCTGTGGGGTGTTAATGGAGATGCTCTAAGAGAGGAACCTGTTGGAAGCCACTGACACAGACTTCTTGACTAGCTTTTTTGAGTGTTAGGCCATGTTTGAAGCGGAGGGTAGCAACCTCCAATTTAAATCTGTAGAAAGGACAGTCTGAGAAGAACACATTATGCTCTTGGGTGCAGTTTGCACACATGCATTTTGTTGAGGGGCAGTTTTTACAGGTATAGCCAGGTGAGGCACAGAAGGGTCAAAGAAAAGGAGAGGCTAGATATATGAGGGGACACAAGGAAAAATTACAGAAAGCAATTTACTAGTACAACACAATAAAATACAGCTTTCCCCAGAGAAGTATAGATACTTGGAATACACTGAAAGAGGGGATTATAATGGCAAACAATGTACAACAACTGAAGGAAAAACTGTACAAATATAGATACGGAGACAGGACCACACAAATGTACCTCAGGCCCTGTATACAACTAGGTAAATACACACATACACACACACACACACACACACACACACACACACACACACACACACACACACACACACACACACACACACACTTTTGGAATTTAACTTGAGTAAATGCAAGGTGATGGAGTTTGGTAAGAGCCAAAAGAGAGTTCGATATGATTATGAGATAAATGGTGTCAGGTTGGAGAAATCAAAAGAAGAAGTGGATTTGGGAGTGACTGTTCCAGACAAACATATTGACAAAATTGCTGGTGGGATGATGAATTTATTAAAAAGGATGAGAGTGGCCTTTTCGTATCTGGATGAAAGGATGATAAAGAAGATTTTGACTTCTGTGGTAGGACCGAGGTTGGAATATGCGGCAGTCGTGTGGTCTCCCCATAAAAAGAAAAATATTGCAAGGTTAGAAAGAGTTCAGAGAGCAGTTACGAAGATGGTTCCCGAGATGAGTATTTTGACCTATGAAGAGAGACTGAAAAGATTAGAAATCACTACACTCGAGGAGAGAAGGGAAAGAGGTGATTTGATAAATGTCTATAGAATGGCGAATGGTATGGAGGACATGGATAGGGAAGACTTTTTACCCTTGGATACATGGAATACAAGAGGACATGGTTTAAAGTTGAAAAAGGAAAACTGTAGAAGGGACATCAAGAAATATAGTTTTCCTCATAGAGTTGTAGATAAATGGAACGAACTGGGCAAAGAAGTTGTGAAGGCTGGAACTGTGCATACTTTTAAGAAGAAACTAGATAAAGGATACAGAGACGGGATACCATGAGATTACTCCCCTCCCGTAAACCACAACTAGGTAAATACACACACACACACACACACACATACCTACACAAGCACTCTTCTCTCAGTCCCTGTGTTAATCATGCATACAGTGGGCCAGAGATCACTTCCACGTCATAAGTATCTCAGTTTATTAAAATGCTTCTTCAATAGATTCAGTTGCTTTCAGAAACTTATTTTGTATACATTCTATTTTTCCATATTTTTGTATGTCAACCCTCATGTTATTTATTCACTTTTTTCCAGGGTTGGAATGTATAAGAAACCCAACCCACTTTTTTGGGGGGGGTTTTATTGGGTTTTTTTGTTTATTCTTCATATTTATATGTAAATCAGTTTAAACAAGCTCTTTCAGCTTTCAAATACTTTTTTTTTTAAGTATTATCATGACTTTCTTCCTCATTTTCTCGAAAGCTATTAGAGACATTGGAAATATCATTGCAGCATCTGATAGACCTAATTAAACTCTAAAACTGTCATTATAAATATTTGTTCTATGACTAATAATTATGCAGTAAAATTAAACTGTATCTTTTTTCCAAAACATGACTTTCTTCCTCATTTTCTCGAAAGCTATTAGAGATATTAGAAATATCATTGGAGCATCTAATATACCTAATTAAACTCTACAATTGTCATAATGAATATTTGTTCTATGACTAATAATTACGCAGTAAAAATTAAACTGTATCTTTTTTCCAAAACATGATTTTACTCCTCATTTTCTCAAAAGCTATTAGAGATATTGAAAATATCATTGCAGCATCTGATAGACCTAATTAAACTCTACAACTGTCATTATGAAAATTTGTTCTATGACTAATAATTACGCAGTAAAATTAAACCGTATCTTTTTTCCAAAACATAACTTTACTCCTCATTTTCTTGAAAGCTATTAAAGATATTGGAAATATAATTGCAACATTTGATAAACCTAATTAAACTCTACAACTGTCATTATGAATATTTGTTCTATGACTAATAATTACGCAGTAAAATGAAACCATATCTTTTATCCAAAACATGACTTTCTTCCTCATTTTCTCGAAAGCTATAAGAGATATTGGAAATATCATTGCAGCATCTGATAGACCTAATTAAACTCTATAACTGTCATTATGAAAATTTGTTCTATGACTAATAATTAAGCAGTAAAATTAAACTGTATTTTTTTTTCCAAAACATGAGTTTCCTCCTCATTTTCTCAAAAGCTATTAGAGATATTGGAAATATCATTGCAGCATCTATTAGACCTAATTAAACTCTACAACTATCATTCTGAATATTTGTTCTAAGACTAATAATTACGCAGTAAATTGAAACCGTATAATTTTTCCAAAACATGACTTTCTTCCTAATTTTCTTGAAAGCTATTAGAGATATTTGAAATATCATTGCAGCATCTGATAGACCTAATTAAACTCTACAACTGTCATTATAAATATTTGTTCTATGACTAATAATTATGCAGTAAAATTAAACCGTATATTTTTTATAAAAACATGACTTTCCTCCTAATTTTCTCGAAAGCTATTAGAGATATTGGAAATATCATTGCAGCATCTGATAGACCTAATTAAACTCAACAACTGTCATTATGAATATTTGTTCTATGACTAATAATTACTCAGTAAAATGAAACCGTATATTTTTATAAAAACATGACTTTCGTCCTCATTTTCTCGAAAGCTATTAGAGACATTGGAAATATCATTGCAGCATCTGATAGACTTAATTAAACTCAACAACTCTCATTATAAATATTTGTTCTATGACTAATAATTATGCAGTAAAATGAAACCATATATATTTTCCAAAACATGACTTTCGTCCTCATTTTTTCAAAAGCTATTTGAAATATTGGAAATATCATTGCAGCATCTGATCGACCTAATTAAACTCTACAACTGTCATTATGAATATTTGTTCTATGACTAATAATTACGCAGTAAAATTAAACCGTATATTTTTTTAAAAACATGACTTTCGTCCTCATTTTCTCGAAAGCTATTAGAGATAATGGAAATTTCATTGCAGCATCTGATACACATAATTAAACTCTACGACTGTCATTATGAATATTTATTCTATGACTAATAATTACGCAGTAAAATGAAACCGTATATTTTTATAAAAACATGATTTGCATCCTCATTTTCTTGAAAGCTATTAGATATATTGGAAATATCATTGCACCATCTGATAGACCTAATTAAACTCTACAACTGTCATTATGAATATTTGTTCTATGACTAATAATTACACAGTAAAGTGAAACCGTATATTTTTATAAAAACATGACTTTCGTCCTCATTTTCTCGAATGCTATTAGAGATATTGGAAATATCATTGCAGCATCTGATAGACCTAATTAAATTCTACAACTGTCATTATGAATATTTGTTATAAGACTAATAATTACGCAGTAAAATGAAACTATATTTTTTCCAAAACATAACTTTCCTCCTAATTGAAAGCTATTAGAGATATTTACATTATCATTGCAGCATCTGATCGACCTAATTAAACTCTACAACTGTCACTAGGAATATTTGTTCTCTGACTAATGATTACGCAGTAAAATGAAACTGTATATTTTTTCAAAAACATGACTTTCGTCCTCATTTTCTTGAAAGCTATTAGAGATATTGGAAATATCATTGCAGCATCTGATAGACCTAATTAAACTCTACAACTGTCATTATGAATATTTATTCTATGACTAATAATTACGCAGTAAAATGAAACCGTATATTTTTATAAAAACATGACTTTCGTCCTCATTTTCTAGAAAGCTATTCGAGATATTGGAAATATCATTGCAGCATCTGATAGACTTAATCAAACTCTACAACTGTCATTATGAATATTTGTTCTATAACTAATAATTACGCAGTAAAATTAAACCGTATATTAATTCCAAAGCATAACTTTCCTCCTCATTTTCACGAAAGCTATTAGAGATATTGGAAATATCATTGCAGCATCTGATATAGCTAATTAAACTCTACAACTATCATTATGAATATTTGTTCTATGACTAATAATTACGCAGTAAAATTAAACCATATCTTTTTTCCAAAACATGAGTTTCCTCCTCATTTTCTCGAAAGCTATTAGAGATATTGGAAATATCATTGCAGCATCTGATCGACCTAATTAAACTCTACAACTGTTATTATGAATATTTCTTCTCTGACTAATAATTACGCAGTAAAATGAAACCGTATATTTTTATAAAAACATGACTTTCGTCCTCATTTTCTCGAAAGCTATTAGAGATATTTGAAATATCATTGCAGCATCTGATACGCCTAATTAAACTCTAACACTGTCATTATGAATATTTGTTCTAAGACTAATAATTACGTAGTAAAACTAAACCGGATATTATTTCAAAAACATGACTTTCGTCCTCATTTTCTCGAAAGCTATTAGAGATATTGGAAATATAAATGCAGCATCTGATACACCTAATTAAACTCTATAACTGTCATTATGAATATTTATTCCATGACTAATAATTACTCAGTAAAATGAAGCCGTATATATTTTCAAAAACAACTTTCGTCCTCATTTTCTCGAAAGCTATTAGAGATATTGGAAATATAATTGCAGCATCTGATACACCTAATTAAACTCTACAACTGTCATTATGAATATTTGTTCCATTACTAATAGTTACTCAGTAAAATGAAACCGTATATTTTTTCAAAAACATAACTTTCCTCCTCATTTTCTCAAAAGCTATTAGAGTTGTTGGAAATATCATTGCAGCATCTGATACACCTAATTTAACTCTACAACTGTCATTATGAATATTTGTTCTATGACTAATAATTATGCAGTAAAATTAAACTGTATCTTTTATTCAAAACTTAACTTTCGTCCTCATTTTCTCGAAAGCTATTAAAGATATTGGAAATATCATTGCAGCATCTGATAGACCTTATTAAACTTTACAACTATCATTATGAATATTTGTTCGAAGACTAATAATTACGCAGTAAATTTAAACCGTATCATTTTTCCAAAATATAACTTTCCTCCTCATTTTCTCGAAAGCTATTAGAGATATTGGAAATATCATTGCAGCATCTAATAGACCTAATTAAACTCTAAACCTGTCATTATGAATATATGTTCTGTGACTAATAATTATGCAGTAAAATTAAACCGTATCTTTTTTTCCAAAACATGAATATCTGCCTCATTTTCTCAAAAACTATTAGAGATATTGGAAATATCATTGCAGCATCTGATACACTTAATTAAACTCTACAACTGTCATTATGAATATTTGTTCCAGGGTTGGAAAAACCCGGGTTTCTTTTATATAAAAAAAACCTAACTCACTGTTTTGGCGGGGGGGGGGCGGGTGGTGGGGGGTTTGTTTATTCTTCATATTTATATGTAAATCAGTTCAAACAAGCACTTATAAAGTAATCTAGAGTGAAATAAAAGGTTTGAAGTGTTATTTGAAGTAGTGATGGAAATTCTGGCTCTTTTTAAGGAGCCGGTTCTTTCGTTTACATTCACTCAATAGAACCGATTTTTTCGGCTCCCAAACAGCTATTTCAGCTCTCAAATACTTTTTTTTTAAGTAATTTCACATATTCTGTTTATAACTTTTATAATATATTTTATATATATATTATGTATGCAGTATGTCTCACACGCACACACACTTTGGGTGTGTCTCCTTTCACGTGTAGCCCCTGTTCACCTAGCAGTGAGTAGGTACGGGATGTAAATCAAGGAGCTGTGACCTCGTTGTCCCAGTGTGTTGTGTGTGAGTGGTCTTGGTCCAACCCAAAGATTGGTCAGTATGAGCTCTGAGCTCTTTCCATAGGAGGATGGCCGGCTGTCTCGAGAGAGACCAGTAGCAGACTGTACAGTGAGATTACACACACACACACACACACACACACACACACACACACACACACACACACACACACACACACACACACACACACACACATAATATCAATCTTCTTTCCTTATCCTTTATATCAAAGTAGCAACTAGAACATAAGCAAATGAGACCATAAACTTAAGCTCAAGATTAAAAGAAAACCCCTGTTTGATGTTATTTATATAATTTATATATTTTCTTTTTTATGTTAAATATATTTTTTTTTAAACCCAAAAAAACCCACTTGGACCGGGTTTTTTGTTTTTTTTGGGGGTGGGTTTTTTCAATGCCAATCCTGCTTTTTTCAGAACATGGACCTTGTGTGGTACTCCTGAATACCTTGCACCTGAAATTATCCAAAGCAAAGGTCATAATAGAGCTGTAGACTGGTGGGCACTAGGTAAGTCATCCATAGAATTGAGTTATCAGATAAACATAGAGTTAAGAACTGAGAGTTTATATATATATACAGTAAAACCTCGATATAATGAACCCGCTTATAGTGAATTTTGTATATAACAAACGTCATTTCATGGCCGAACTAAGTTGGATATAACGAACCAAAGTTCGTTATATCCGAGGCGTGGGGTGAGCCGGCCGAACTCTCCACTTTGTTTGAACATGAACGGGCCGACGCACACGCCACTCAGTCCACAGTGAGCTCTCACTGTGAAGGGTTGGTCGTGCTCGTGCTCTCGCCACTTGCTACCTACTACATACCTACTACCTACAGTACTACCTACTGAGAAATGGTTTTGAGGACTCCTTCTCTTAACGTCTTAACGAACGAAACCCCGTATATAGTGAACTCGTTCGGTATTTTTACCGAACTTCAGATATAACGAATTATCGGATATAACGTCAGACACACACCCGCCCCAATTGGTTTGTTATATCGAGGTTTTACTGTGTATATATATATATATATATATATATATATATATATATATATATATATATATATATATATGGTCTAGTGGCTAGCGGTCGGGCATACCAGCTCAGGGTCCCGCGTTCGAGCCTCGACACGTGCTGGCCACTTTTCTACGTTACTACCGCCGAGTGGCCTAAGATAATCCACATGCTGCCATAACACCATCCTCGCCGGGACTGCAACATTATATGCGCGAGGAGCTTCCGCTGGCAGCATGAGCCTATTCATAAAGAAGAAACAAGGCGTCACTTAAAAAAAAATCTAACCCGCGCTACTAACGGGCGGAGGCCAACCATCTAAGGTCTCCCTGAAGCCTACCGGCGCCATGGGTAAAAGATAAAAAAAAATATATATATATATATATATATATAATGCATAGGGCACCAGTTCTGGTCCATATCACGCATATGTGTGTGTGTGTGTTTCACACATCACACACCTCCATCCCCTTGCTCAAGGGGGACAGTAACCACTCCCTGTCAGTGAAAAATCCTTAGCGATTTGAGCGAGATTTGAGCCCACTCCTTGCCGGATGCTGGCAGGGGTGTTAACCACTGACCCAGGGGAGCGGGTGCATGTGATAAGGTAGAATGGGCAGATAATGCAACACCTGAATGAGTTAAAATATCTTTGGTCCATACTATGCAAGTAGAGTGGAGTCTCTTATCCAAAATTCTCTTAACCGAGATATGCCATTCGCCCAAAGTTTTACTAAAACGTTCTCATTTTGATTAACCAAAAAAATCTAAAATCTCTGAAAATTCAAACACGGTCTGCTTGTTTCATCTCACTAGCGTTAAGGTCTGGTTACACTAGCCGTGGATTTTGTCATTTTCCTAGGTTTGGCCGGCCAGGCCTGGGAAAACTCTGCAAATAGCCATGTTTAGATGGTGCATAGCGATTTCCCTGGTCTTTTCCAGTCCTTGGCAGGTAGTGCAACTGAGCATCTATTGTATGCTCAGAGATAATATAAGTAAAACTAAAATTAATATAGATTTAAAATATGGATATCACAGAAAAGTATTGGAAAAAAAACTGATTTGAGAAAAGTCAATGATCAGTAACTGTAGACAGATAGATAAAATCAATTACACATTCACTTGACCCTAGGATCTTCATTTTTTGTAAACATTCTGTCCCACCCATCGTCTTCGTTTTTTTATAATACTTTTAGGTTGGTAGACTTGCAGCCAAATTGCCAGTGCCAATTTAGTCATGGCCAGCTGTGTGCTTCTGTCATCCATTGTTGTCATTTTGAAGTGGGTAGCGGCATCAGCCAGGACTGAGCAGCTGGTTCCATCCTCTGGTGTGACCACTTGTGATGACATTCCTGGCCACCCATGTCTGTAAATGGTCTAAATCTATGGTTACCATGTGACCGTACCTTTATTTTACGGTTGCTCCGAGAGCGGTGGTTGCACCATGCTGGTCAGCTCCATTTTAACCATTTCTCATTTCTCGTCACACATTGACCGTGCTTGTCTCATAATTAAGGAACATATTAGAACATATCAGAAAGATAAGCTTCTCAAGTGGTTAACAGTTTCTATTACTATATATGTCAGCCTTTCAACCTTAAAAAATTACCCCAAAAATTGGGGGTCGTTTTATACGCCCAGTATAATATATGGACCTTAAATCCCGTGGTGTACGGGACATTGTTAGTGCGGGTAATGATTGACGGTAGACTTAACCCTGTCTTGGTAACAACACAAATACTTTATACTGAAATCACTTAGGATGATATTGATGCAGAGGGAGGCGGTGGCCTAGCCCGCTAGGCCACCGCCTCCCTCTGCATCAATATCATCCTAAGTGATTTCAGTATAAAGTATTTGTGTTGTTACCAAGACAGGGTTAAGTCTACCGTCAATCATTACCCGCAAAAATTTGAATTCGCAAAATTGGAATCATTAATCTTATGGTGATTTTAATCATATTTTTGCCATTGTTTGTACACAAATACATGTAATTATACATCCTACAGTAAAGAAAAATACAGAAAAACATAAACATTATCATTATCCATAAGAAAATTAATTTAAATGACCATTTTACTGTACCTGGGCTTGCACAGATGAAGATTGGTCTCGGTCGCAAAATTGGAACCCACATAATTGGAGGGAGCACTGTACTGTTCCCTTGTATCCTACATATTATTGCAATATCTTTTACTTAAAAAAATTGATTAAACAAAACTTTAAAAGTCCTGTGATTTTTTGGATAAAAGAGACCACTGTATGGAGAGAGAGTTTCTTTAGATGAGATGTTTGGACAAGAGCAAGTGGCCTTCCTCTCTAAAGAGTTCTCAGGAGCAGATGTCATGGTATACTAGACGGGAGAGTAATAATTTAAAACATTGAGCTAAGAATAGAAAACATTTATCCAAATGGATCTCTTTTATGCCGTCTTCTTAAGTTCATTTGCTTCATTAACTGCATTTATTGGCAATGCAACGGTGTTACCTGAATGTCTCCACTCCTGGTGAGTTGTTGAGTGCTAGTTATGTGTTGTATAATCTAAAACTTTTCTTTTTACAGGTATTCTCATTTATGAAATGTTGGCTGGTTACCCTCCATTCTTTGATGAGAACCCATTTGCCATATATGAAAAGATTTTGGTAGGAAGGGTGGACTATCCTCGTCCCAGCTTGGATCCCACAGCCAAGGATCTAGTTAAGAAGCTTCTCACTCAGGACCGCACAAAACGACTGGGAAATATGAAGGTAAATTTTTTTGTGTAATGCTTTGTGTTTTGAAACTCAGATGATGATTTGATCTATTATTATTATTATTATTATTATCATCATCATCATCATCATCATCATCATCATCATCATCATCATCATCATCATCATCATCATCATCATCATCATCATCATCATCATCATCATCATCATCATCATCATCATCATCATCATCATCATCATCATCATCATCATCATCATCAGCCATGTGGTTGGAGCTACAAGATTTCTACTGTAATTCACCCATAATCCCTGCGGTTTGTAGAAGGGAAAGTGCTCCCAGACCAGCACACCAGACCGTTTGGTGGATAATGCAGTGGTATGCTAATAAGTCAGGATGATCATCTTTCAATCTTCCAACTAGTCCCCTCCATCCTCCTTTTAATTGTTGATTATTATTTATTTTTTAAAGAGAAATACTGGGGTCCGCACAAGTGCCCTCGGTGGTCCAGATTGGGATCGCAGTCCACCAATTGAGTATTAAAACAATAAAGTAATTACTTTCAGTTTTTGTATTGCAGTATTACATATATATATATATATAGTATTAATGGGATAAATTTTCCCTCAGAATGGAGCTGATGATGTAAAGAGACATCGATTTTTCAAAAATCTTGACTGGGAGGATGTTTATGAAAAAAGGTTAAATGTAAGTATTTTAAATGGGGCTGGATATAGTTTTTGCTTGAAGCTGCACTTTTTAATGAATTTTATGAATTTTATTGATATATGCATCTTACTTATGACTTATGTTGAAATTGTGCAACTAGAAAATATTTTCTATCCAACAGCCGCCTATCGTACCTAAAGTGAGCTATGAAGGCGATACACGGAACTTTGATGATTATCCAGAAAATAACTGGCGATCAACTCAAGGTGTTTCAGAAAAGGAGTTAGCTGTGTTTAGTGATTTCTGAGTTTCTCTTTATTTTAGAATTAAAGCTATATTCATTAATGTTTATTGTTTTTTATCAACTAAATATATTTCAATAGAAATGTACAGTAATCATATGATCTTCATATTTCATTGTGAAAATTATGCAAATAACTTTCGTTTATAAGACACAT
>JAPQNM010000045.1:3970068-4040055 GCA_029783475.1 Metacarcinus magister | reverse complement strand
TATCTCGGTTCCCGAACGTAATCCATTCCAGAAGGTTATTCATAAACTGAATCAATTTTTCCTATAAGAAGTAATGTAAATTGGATTGATCTGTTCCATACCCACCCAAAATTTTGAAGTTACACCTCTTTTAATATCAGCTTCTTTGATGACCTCTTTATTTTTTTGAGTATGGTGCAGATCATATTTTGCTATAAAGAACGGCATAGCAAGATTAGACACGAACACCACTGTCTTTCTTTGCTATCAGATTTTTTTCACCTCTGTCGTGGTTCTAAGATCCCATGCACATGATCGAACAGTGTTTGCTATAGTCAAACCAGCCTTACTTGAGCTCTTTGATGAGGCTGTGGGATTCCCACATTGTTGTCACGTTCACCGATAACAGGCCGATGATGACCTCTCTCATACTGTTAGCTGTTACGTTAACTATTTTTAAGTTATGTATATATTTTTATAATACAGCTGCATGATTTTATGAAGGGCCTGCGATTTTAGGGTAAAACAACGACTCTGTATACCTTCCATTACACTTGGCACCATAGCTCATGTGATGATACCACCTCAGTGTCCTTGACACGGTGTGTGCCCACCGGCTCCACCCGGTCATTTCAGATGACTCGCCTGCCATGGAAGGTTCACCTGCATTGCACTCTTATGTTCTGCACAGCCAAGCAAAAGTAGTTATTTACAATGTAAATACCGTATTTCTTGCCATAAAAGACGCACCTATGATTTGGCAAGGAATACTTAAGAAGATATAAAAAATAAACTTTTTTCCGTGGATTTTGTAGCCCTCCCATCAGTAGAGTTTTAGTCAGAGATTGTAGGCTAATGAGTATTCTCCAACTGAACTACTTAACCAAAACATACAACTAACCATATGGCTGGTTTGACTATAGGCAAAGCCTGGTGTATTTACCTAGTTGTAGTATACAGGCCCTGAGCTACATGTATGGTCCTGTCTCTGTATTTATGTTTGTCCAGTCTTTCCATTAGTTGTTATAAGTTTTTTATCATCATTGTGTTGTTGTAAACACGTGAGGTACTTGGTGGCAGTCTTGAGATGCATTTTCATGAGAAATTTGATTTCAAGATAACTTGCTCCGTCTTGATTTCTGTTTTGGTCGTCAAGAGTTTGTTTCGAGAACAGGCCACAAGATACCTCTGTGTAATCTTGATTTGTTTTGCTTTTGGAATCAAGATAGATAAAGTTTTCTTAATCTATTTTGACTCATGCATTTCACGAAAACGGATTTGGATCATGATGGAGTAAGATGATGTGATATTTGTGCTGGTGAAAACTTGCCTATAGTTGGGCACTTGAACCTCATGTCTTTAGTAGTGCAGGCATCCATGTTTGAAACAAATTGTCATATTGTATCATTATCAATGAGGAAATTCAGTGATACAATATTTTCAGAAGCATAGCCTTTGCAAGAGCACACAGCACATTGAAGCACCATAATGTGGAAACATAAATGTCCTCACTTCCAGCACCAGACTTTTTTTATTTCTGCAACTTTTTTAGTTCTAGTCATTACTGATTTTGAATTGGTTAAAAAATGTTCTGCACTTCCTTTGAGGTAACAATAATCCTACTTCTCTTCATATTCTGTGATTGCATTGACTGTAGCTGTACATTTATCCCTATCCCAGTACACATACACTTTGACATTCCAAGACAAGGGTACAAGAAATAGAGTTCAATTAACATCATGGTCTCTTCTCTAGACCAATGAACATTTTCTTGTTCTTTGGCAGACAGGTGGCTAGACATTTTTCAGTGATGACTTTTGTGGTAAGACTGACAGCCAGGATCCCAAGATCAACTTCATTTACCTGGCAGTGTTGATCCATTCTCAGAAGCGAAGGTATGTGGGCATTGCCCGGTGATTGCCCTCAACAATGGGCACAGGTTTATCTGTCAATTTTTCCCAACAATGGGCATTGAGCGCATGCCCACCAAGCACTGCCCAATCGTGTGGACAGGGTATACCAACTTTTCTATTTGGTTTGCGGCTATCACTACACTTCTATGGCTCCATGTTGGGTTATTTCAGAAGGGAAGAAATTAAAAAGCAAAGAATGTTCACAGCGAATTTTTGCACAGGTGTGCACTGAGGGACAGCTATGGGCAAACTGACCCAATCACCATTTGTTTGAGTAAACACAACATGGTCTGAAGGATGCATCTCCTACAGGTTCTAATAAGCAGCAGTTAGTTGTTCAAGAACCGAGAATACGTTTGACAACCTAGACATTTTTTCCTCAAAAAATAAGTTCAAGAAAAAAATTGATTGAGAAGGGAAATGTTTGGGAATAGAGATACCATTGTGTTTGTGTGGGTGGGTGTATGTGTATGTGTGTAATATATATATATATATGCACAATGCTATTTTATAAATGTGTACTGGTAGAATTATATTTTATGAATTACTGTATTTATTAAGGATGTTTTGGAGTCAATACATTAGAAGTGAGTGAAGGAGACTCATTAGCCATAGTCACCCCCTTTAGGGAGTAAGGTATCAGAATAGATACATAGACACCGCATCAACAAGCTATCTGACCTATGCCTTAGTCATCATCATCATCATCATCATCACCCCTTGAAATTGTATGCTTCATTACCTCAAGAGGGCTTTCTGCAAGAGATGGCTTAGAAAAATTGCCCACTGGATACTCTGTGTGTGTGTGTGTGGTTTTTTTTTCTCTTCTTTTCTTTCTTTCTTTTTAAACCTATGGTGCCGGTAGGCTTGATGGAGGCTGAGTGTTCAGTCTCCGCCAATTAGTAACGCAGGTTACATTTTTTAAGTGACGCCTTCATTTCTTGTTGAGAGGCTCATGCTGCCTGCGGAAGCTCCTCGTATTTTACATTGCAGTTCCAGTCGAGGATAGTGTTGATGGCAGCATGTGGGTGATCTTTGGCCACTTGGCAGTTTTTCAAAGAAAAACGGCCAGCCCATGCCAAGACTCGAACTCAGGACTCTGTGCTCGTCTGCCCGCACGCTAACCACTATGTGTGTGTGTATATATATATAATAAACCCTCTATGAATCAGTCTAATTGGGGGAAAACCCGAGTCTACACTGGATGATTCCAAAGTCAAAGTCAAAGTTCATAACCCTGACACCTTCTAACCCTAAGAACTCACTAAATCATACTGTACTATCCATTATGTAGAAAAGTATTCTGAAGGAGGAAAGAGCAAACAAAAAATCATGCATAACACTTGCCATAAATGGTAGTGTTTATAGCCAACTGAGCAAAACTCCCTTTGAATCCTTGATCACTCCCCGCTATGTGTAGAGACGAGTTTTTGGGTGGTGGAAGAGGTCTGTGCATCTCTCCTTTGTCCCCTACCCTCTCACATTCAATTTTAAAAAAATATTTATTTCAAACTTACACACTTTCCACACATATTTCAACCACTAAAATACTGTACTCGGTAACAATTAGCAATAATCCTAGCTATAAACTGTATAATATAATATCCGTCTCAATTCCCCATTTATTCCAGACTGGTCTAATTTACATATTTGTATCTGGAGCCCTGAAAAAAGTTGATGTATTTGATATTCGAAATATTGAGGTCCGATTTAAATAAGGTTGACTGTGAGTGTGTGTGTGTGTATATATATATATATATATATATATATATATATATATATATATATATATATATATATATATATATATATATAAACTCATTCATGTCACATCACATCAAAGTATATAATAAATGCATTTTACCAGTTCTAACATATGGATCAGAAACCTGGAGTCTTACGAAAGCCCTGGAATGAATACTTCAAAGTGCCCAAAGGGGAATGGAGAGAATAATGCTTGGCATAACATGGAGAGATAGAAGGAGAGCGTCATAGATTAGGGAGCAGACCAAAGTTGAAGACATTTTGAGCACAATTAAAAGAAAAAAGTGGACATGGGTAAGATACATAATGCGACAAACAGATAATAGATGGAATGTTAAAGTAACAAAGTAACAGAATGGCAAACTAGGAATGGTCAAAGAAGGCAGGGCAGACAGAGAACTAGATGGAGATGAGAGTAACCTGGAATTGACAGACAGCTTATAGAGATAAGTGGAGAAAGCTGGATAAGGCCTTTGTCATCTCTGACATTGGTCTTTAAAGCAAAACCTTTCATTGATGTCTCACTTCCTGTCCCATCCTCTACCTCGTTACATTAAACTTTCGATAACACCCTCTGGATTCCAGAAGTTCATCCCTTACCCCCTCTTTTCCTCCCACTCCCTCAACTACATCCACCATAAAAGTTTAATACATCAACTTACATCTTATGATTCCTCTTGGCAATTGCACTCGTTTTTACTGATGGCTCCAAATCCCACTTTGGCTCTGGTTTTGCAGTCCTTTGACAAACCCACATCCTCTATTGGATCTAAACATTTCACTACAACTAACCATTCTTTCCGTCCCCATACTTTGCCTTGTCATAATCTTTTTGCTCTGCCATCTGCCTTTTAGTTTAACATAGGGCCATGATCTTTGATGTCTGGCACTTACTTTATTCACATTAACTCACTCACTCCTTCCCTATACTTTGCCTTGCCATCATTTCTTTGCTCTGCCGTTTGCCTTTGAGCTTACTATACATGTATAGCACTTCTGATGTCTGGTGCTTAATTTATTTGCATTAACTCAACTCAACTAAGGTATTGTCATGGTGATATCTACTCACCATGATGACTAACAGTGTAGTGCCTATGGTATGGCTACGTGGCTCCAACACTGAATTATAGATGGCTGACAGTTCTTGAAAAATGTTGTGGGAAGGATAAATTTCAAAATGTCATATGATGTAGAACACCTAAGAATATAACACGTCATATGACCTGGAAAATCAATTACGGGCTAACACTCCTAATCTTGTGTAGGAACAGTATGTCAAAAGTATACATCAACTTTGTAAAGAGTTACTCTTTCTGCCAACTCACTTATACATCTTGCATAACTCAGTGTAGCCATTCTAAAACATTGTCCTACATAAATCCAAATCATTATTCAAAATAACATAATTATTTGTTTTAGCTGCTAAAGCCTACACAACTAGAACTACATAAATACTTTTATATTATCATGGAAAGTGTGGTTCTATCCTTTTTAACATTTCTTATTGAATTTCTTCCATGTATGCCTAATTTACCTCCTTGGATAAATCTGGAAAAACTGTAAAATACCAATGTATGTCTGGAAAATGGTAGCTAGGGACTTTTCTGGCGGGCATTCTAAGGAAATGAGGAATTATATATAATGTAGGTTAATTAAAAATATATTTCTAGGAACTACATACTACTGTTTGAGATCAAAGTACTCCTATAAGTAAACAATACAAATGTTTTACACAATGTAAACCAGTCATTCATTTACAAACTACAGCTATCCTGTGCTCACAATATTGAATGAATAAACTACTATTTGTAATGTATATAGATTTTCTTGAGAAAATATAATTGAATTTATATATACTTCTTTTTATTTACAAAAACTTTTTTTTCTTCTTCTTTTAGGAATTCCATAACTTTTCCCAAGGTTAACTTGTGAAGTGAGTGAGGCATTCTTCTCCATGAAATATAAGAGCAGCTGTAAAACATTTATGTTTGATTTAAATACTGAAAATGGTTGTACCTGAGGTCTCTTTGGCAACTGAGCTAGCTGGTAATAAAGTAAGTTTGGTGAATAAAGCACAACATCAAGGCCAGCCATAAGTTGCTCTTCAGTGAACCCAAATTCTCTAAGGGTTAAGAGATTCCTCTGAACATTAACCACTGTTGTCTGTGATCTCCAACATTGAAGGTGCAAATGTTTTTCTATGACATCAGATTTTACACTCAGATGCCTTGATAACAACATTATAACATCTCTTTTGTTTGGTCTCACGTATCCAACTGTCATGTATCTATTAAAATTTTGTCTTGTTCCTGATAATGCATTCAAACTTGGCACTGGACTGGTATTCTTCACTTGTTGCAGTTGGTTCAGTCGTTCAGTTACTTTCTTTTGGTAATATATGAGGTAAAGCATGCGAGGATGTGACAGCAAAGCAAAGGATTCAGGAATCTTTTGAAGTTGACTGATGCGTTCCTGTAAAGTGTCTGGGTGCAGGGTGCATATTCGAGGAAGAGCCTTCAATGATGCCTGAAATTTATTCAATGTATTAATAAGTATCAATTTATAACCTTATACAAAATTTAATCTAGCTTTATGCCAGATCTAAAGTAGAAACCTCTTTATGATCATAGATGCGGAGTATATAGTACTGATTAAATGGTGAGGCAGCTTTAAAACTCTGTCTTGCAGCATGACACCTATTGCAACTACTGTACTTTACTCTTACGACATTACTACTGTAACAATGATATTGAATGCTCTAAGGTGATTTGAATAAGTGAAAATGGAGATCAAAATGACTTGGTTAAAATTTAGTCATACAGTAGGAGGTGTATAAAGAACTCAACACTGGTATATCAAGTGGCAATGTTAGACCCTACTGAAGATGGAGGTTTATTCAGTAATACATAGAAGCTGCTTAGATCTGGAAATAGTCTAGCACCTTATAGGCAACCAGTAAATATTGGTGTTCGCAAGAACAATTAGAAGATGGCTCCCACCCTTCCCTATCAAGGCCACTTTATTTATTCTTATTTATTGCCTTTCCCTTTGAAGACATTCCCAGAGGGAATGTGGCGTCAGAAATTATATATAGATAGATAGATAGTATAAGACAATCCATAATATTTAAAAATTTTCTTCAGATTCAAAAAGTCGTCTTGCAAACCGACATATACATTAATTGAAAAATAGGTTTGTAAAGAATAGAAAATTATACCCATTAATGCAACACCAACTGATAACTGCTGACCTGTGGAACCTCCAACTTTGAGAGAATATGATCAACTTGCAGTAGCTGATGGTATGGGATGGTAAGGATACGTGGTATCATCAATGCATATTCTTTTATGCTAATTCCAGCTATTTGCTTCACCTTACTGTCAATGAGGGCAATGTTGGCAGGACTACAAGTCAGAAGATAGCCGTGCAGTCGAACCTGAAAAGAATTTGATAGTAATTATCTATCAATCTATATCTGACAAATTATTTTTGTCCTTGTAAACAGAAATTGACTGATTTTCACTGATGGGATTAATTCCTTTGTTATCACACATTTCTTAATACGACTTCAAATAATGTAGAAATGTTTCAGTAAGATATAATAAAATTTTACCTTTGAAATATGAATATTCCATTCATGTTTCAGTTGACTTAATATCTTCTGTTGCAACTTCATACTTTTCTTGGCAAGTCTGTATGTCTGCTGCAACTTGCTAACTTCTTCTTTACTACACTTTAGATGCCATGACAGGTATACGCTGCTCAGTTTCTGGTGCAACTGTTGGAATGTATATTAGTTTGGCTTCCAAATTATAAAACTCTTACAAATATGACTGCAACATTTTAATTGTTTGAATTATTAAAGGCAGTATTGGAAAAAATTAACCTGGAACATACCTGTGCCAAAGTTAGGTTGTTGATGGTGTCAGGAAATTCGATGTCATTTAGCACTTGGTCTGGTATTTCCAGTGGAGCCAAAACCTGCAGTGGGTCATAGCATTGAGGCAACAACCCCCATCTCTTGATCAGTCCCACTCTTGTTTTAAATAATCTGATGGATCTGTTAAGGAAACATTTATCAGATGTTTGTGCATATGAATCTATTTCTTTTATCAACCTGCTTTTCTACAAATGTGAAGAAGCATCAAAGAAAGAAAAGAAAACTCATGTTTCCGTCTTTGTTCTGTGGAAATAATGATTATTATAAGAAGGGCTCCATTCCTATGTCATCATGCAGTGGATATGAAAACGTCCTTTTGTTTCTGGGATAGCATACATGAAGATAGTAGGTATAATTTTTTTACTAGATTTGTTGGTTTCTCAAATAATCCCATTTGTCCCAGGCGACATCATTTTCTTCAAATCCCTTAATGCCTCAATCTTTTCAATATAAAGTAAACCCTAAGTCAGAGCAATAAGGGTTCCAGCCCTTCTGACTTATGGAATATTATGACTTATCCAAAATACCCCCTCTGTACAATAAATGGGAAGAAAAAAAACCTCACTAGTTTTGATGAAGCAGATGAGTCTTATTAGCAGATGCAGGCATTATATGTACACTATTTTTCGACCAGTACTCTGAATCACTATCGCTAGCAAAAATCTGAACAGGCAAATCAGGGGGAGCCAGAGATGAAGAAGCTCCGCCCAGATTTACTGTTGGTGGAGGGCTGAGGTTTCGTGACTACTGGTTTGGTCTTTAAGAATGACAAGATCTTAGTCTGTTGCTGGGTAGCATACTGTCACTTTGTAGGCAGTGGACATTGTACATTTATAAATCTATTTATTATTTGTTAACATCTCATTTGACTTATATGTCCGTGCACCATCACTGTGCATTTTGCTACTGCTGTTTCAATTCAGTCAGGCTGCTCAGGGCCTCTGTCCTGTACACACATGCTCGGCTCTGGCTCTGGCCTCTCCTGTATTTTTTCCATTACTGTATTTGACAGCTTATAAGACGTACTTTTTTTTCCAAAAAATGTCCCAGAAAATCACCCTGAGTCTTATAAGTTCATTCAAGTTTGAAATTTCTAGATTCCATTATAAAATATTGGGATTTAATAAGGATTTGAATACATATGAAACTTTAAAAATTACCTGGTTATGGGAAGGGCTACGAACATCAAGCGAAAACCCTTCACCTGGCATTCATAGTTGAGGTGTGTCACATAACTTATAAGCCCATGCATCTTATAAGCCATCAAATATGGTATATCTCCAGGATTCGCAGATTTGTTTGTTTAACCTCCAAGTGATAGTAGAAACCCATCAGATACCACACAGGTCTGGCCACCACTGTAGCCAGTTGCTCTATCGCTGCTGGGGTCTGGGGGCCATGACATGGATGTATAGATCATGTTGAAGGAGGATACCATGCAATGTTGATTTAGGGGATCTTGGCGGGGGAACACTTTTAGTTTGATTTCTTTCACCAGTGAACCTTCAGGCCTTTACACTATCTCTCAAGTCTTGTACTGAGAATAATATCATGCCCAGTGTGTCATCGTGTAGCTTTACCAGCGATCAGTGATGTACTAAATCACCATAGTGAAGGGATTCATTCAATTTGATTCCATTTGGCTTGTGGTTTTCAGTCACTAGATTACACTTCTCTGCATAAGAGGCTGGCATACTGGCATAGAATGGTAGTAATTAGCTATTTCTTCTGAGGCATAATTAGCCACATGTATTTGTAATGAAATCAAGAAAAAATGGATCCAAAAATTACAGTGAGGCAGAAAGCATTAGTACTAAACCCAATAACTAATTAAACATGCAAAAAGAGCCAACAGCTAAAGGTAAATGTTTCAGTCTGTGATGTAGAAATAAATGTTTGGTTCATTTCTTCACTTCCATCATTACCTCATGAGGATATGAATATGATTTTGTGTAAAAAGAAGTAAAGTTTGAGACAATTATAGAACTTACTTTGTTAAGTATTTAGCTGTGAGATTATTTAGTCCCAACTCCCTCATAACAGCAATATTATGTTCTGTTGTAAGGGGACAGCGATAAAGTAGTACAATATAGTTTTGTACATCCTCAGGGTCAATACCATTTTCCTGAAAAATTATTTAAAATACTTAAATGAACACGTTAAAATGTATTTGCATATCTTCATTAAAATGTAATACAGTAAAATTTATAAATCCATACAAACTATAAAATCTAAAAGTTCTTAAAGGGTAGATCAAAGATATTTCTTGATTACACTAATATGAAATATATGAAATTTAGATGATTGGTTGGACTTTTACATCTGTGAAATGCATAGATTTAAAATATGCCAAGTGAATCTTAACTAACAGCATATTTAACTAATGTTTGCTGTAATTTTTCTTGTGAGCACATTCTATGTTCACACCTGCTACTTTCACTATGTAAATTATAGGTGGCAAGTTTGAGTGAGTAATAAGACAGCTGTTTTTATTTATATATATACCCATCCCACTGCTATCACTCATTCTGCTATTGTGCTTTACTGCTATCACGCACATATTAAAAGCGTGTAAATTTTTGCTATAGCACAGTCAATCTCGTTATCACGTGCCAAATCTGATTGTGACGCACGCATACGTAATTGGTTTGATGTCACGAAGCTTCTCCGCCTGTGATTGGTTGATGCTCTCCCACCACATATCGCCCTTCCATCACCTCACTATAGGCGCGTTGCCGCCAGCAAACTGTATATCAAGCTGGCTTGAGATTTTAAGGACATGGCGGCAGATGAGTCAGGCATTGACCATTGTGGATTTGAAATCCGTGTATCTCCAAATTCATGTAGTGGAGAACTTATGGAAGTACCAGCTAGTGAGATATAAAGGTAGAATGTATTGCTTAACTAGGTTGGGTTTTGGGTTGTCTTATGCACCAAGAATTATGACTGAAGAAAAGGAAGGTGAGAAGCTGCCAAGAATTCATACCTTGATGATATATTAGTGGATGAAACAATGGTAGTGATACCTGCAGTAGTGGAGCACTTGGCGAGGTTTGGAATAGCTTTCAGTCACTATAAACATAATTTTCATTACTGTGCAGTGACAATGATTTTTATAAAAACAAAGTGCATTTAACTGTAGGGCTCGAGTTCACTAAGAAGCTTAAATCCTATGACCCAGTACAGGGTCGGGACCTGTACTTTGAAGATTACTGCATACTATATATACAACGGAATAATTTTCAAAGTTTTGGTTCAATTAAGTTTGAAAAAATCAACATGATAACCAACCTGGAGGGTGTTCATGTTCCTTGACAGAGTGTGAACATCACAGTTTTGCAGGCGTTTATGTCTGTTCAATATTCGGTAAGCTGTGATCCTGGATACATCTGAAGGCACCAAATGATAACTTAGGAAACATATTTTATGCATATATATTTATCATCATTTATGTTCAGGACATTTGACAGTATACATAATTCATAAGATAATTACTTTTTACTAGCCTAAGGTTAAGTAAGTCAGTGTTATTATATGGCTAAAGATATTTAATGGAAAATTATCTTGTTTTCTTACTGAAGTATTGCTTGATCATCTCAGTATGAATTGTTGGTTGTATAATTTTCATGGCTGCACTAGATTCAACATCAGGCTCTTCTGTTGTAGGTGGCTTCTCAAACGTTCTCTGATGATTTGATCTTGCAGTTTCTGCTAAACAGCTTGTATCACAGAAGTTGTCAAGCATTTCTGTCTGTAAAAAATAATCAAAATAATTTAAAGGTCCATGAGAATGTGTGTGTGAGTATGTGTGTGTATTTACTTAGTTGTTGCATTTACCTAATTGCATTATACAGGGCCTGAGCTACACTTGTGTGGTCCTGTCTCCGTATCTTTATTTGTCCAGTATTTCTTTCAGTTGGTGTAAATTCTTTGCCATTATCACTTCTTCCTTCAGTACATTTTAAGTATCTAGACTTCTTTGGGGAAAGCTGTACTTTTTTGTATCGTTTAAAGCAAATTCCTTTTTGCATTTTTTTTCTTGTGTCTCCTCAAATATCTAGCCTCTTTTTTCTTCTCAATATCAGATTTTTTCTGTTTCTTTAAGGTTGTTCAAAAATGTATATAATGTAATTAAATTTCTTCTTTCTTTTAGTGTTATTCATTGCATTTCTTTTAATTTTTCCTCATGTGTTAGGTCTTCCAAATCTGACATCATCTTAGTTGCTATTTTCTGTATTCTTTTAAATTTCAACACGTTTTTCCTTGTGCGGGGACCATATTACTTATACATATTCCAATTTTGGTATAATCCTTGTAGTTATAATTTTTTTCATCATATCTTTAGCTAGGAAGTGAAATGCCATCCATATTTTTCTTAGCATCCTGAAAGTGTCACCAGACATTATATCTATATGTTTCTCCGGTGATAAGTTGTCCTGTATTATCACTTCCATGTCTTTCTCTTCATTTTCTATTGATAATATTTTCTCATAACTTATACGTTCATGAGGGTCTCACTGCACTATTTCCCATTTTCAATACATGGCATTTTTTGGCATTAAATTACATTTCCAATGTCTTGCTCCATTCATATATCTTGTTTATGTCATTACGTAGCTCCTCACAATCCTTGTGGTTTCTTTTCTTCCTAAGTAGTTTAGCATCATCTGCAAACAGGCTTATATAACTGCTAACTATTTAATATATTAAAAACACTATTGGTGCCAAATCTGATCCCTGTGGTATTCCACTTTTCACTCCCCTCCATTCTGATTTTTCATCCTTTACTACTGTTCTAATTTCCCTTTCTTTCAGGTAGTGTTTGATTCAGTTTTTAAATGTTCCTTTCAATCCTCCAATGTGTTCCAACTTCCATAGTAATCTCCTGTGCGGTACATTTTCAAATGCCAATTTTAAGTATAAATATATGCAATCCACCCATCCATCTCTTTCTTGTGTTATATCTATCACTCTTGAGTAAAAATTTAAGAAGTTGGTGACACATGACTTTCCTGTTCTGAATCCAAATTGTCTATCTGTTATTATTCCTTCTCTTTGTAAGTAATCAGTCCATTGTTTCTTGATGACCTCACATATCTTACATACTATGCTGGTCAATGACACTGGTCTATAATTAAGTGGTTCTTCTTTGTTTCCATTTTTGTAAATAGGCATTATATCAGCTCTTTATAATCTTTAAGGACTTTCCCTGATTCAAGAGAAGGCAGTGCTCACAGGTACGGCAGCCGTACAAATAGGGGATGACAACGGGTTACAGCTGCCGTATCTGTAAGCACTTATAGGCACAGCTTACAGGTACGGCAGCCATATCCTCATAGTGCTTGGTTGTGCCTAACTTTTGGGTAATAAAATATAAAAAGCTTATATAACCGAACCAAATCGAACCTAACCACCTAACCTAATCTAACCATAACCTAATGTAATCCATATCCTCATAGTGCTCGTTTATAGATATGGCACGTGCCTAACTTTTGGGTAAAAAGCTTATATAACCAAACTTAACCGAACCAAACCTAACATAATTTGAAAGATGCTTTACCAGGTATATAATAAGACACAGGCCGTAGGAATAGCGGATTATTCTGTTGATAACTTTCTAAGTGTTTTGTTTTTGAAACTCTTTGTACGATGAAAATGTCAAATTTAATGCGAACACGGTGGGTGACGCCAGCGCATGCCATACAAATAGGGGATGACAACGGGGTACGGCTGCCGTATCTGTAAGCACTTTGTTTGGAGAACACTTTATTATATCATAAATTGGCTCAGTCATTTTTTGTCTACACTCCAAGATATATCCTGATACCCAATCTGGTCTTATTGCTTTTCCCTCATCCAATTCCTTCATCCTTTTCTTTATATCTTTTCCGTTTATTCTGATTTCCAACATGTAATTTTTTCTCTTTTTTCCTTGTGGCCTCTTAAAGTCAGATTCTGTTGTAAAAACTTTCTGAAAATTCATATTTAGTACAGTGCTCTCTCTCCAATTTTGCGTGAAATTGGTCGACATTGCAGGCCGCAAAATTTGAATTTGCAAAATTGGAATCATTAACCTTATGGTGATTTTAGTCATATTTTTGACCTTGTTTGTATACAAATACATGTAATTATACATCCTACAATAAAGAAAAATACAGAAAAACATAAACATTATCATTATCCATAAGAAAATCTATTTAAAAGACCATTTTACTGTACCTGGGCTTGCAGAGATGGAGATTGGTCTCAGTCGCAAAATTGGAATATTGCAAAATTGGAGGGAGCACTGTACTTCACTCATTTCTTACATAATTTTCATTACCATGCAGTGACAATTATTTTTTATGAAAACAAAGTGCAGGGTCAGGACCTGTACTTTGAAGATTACTGCATACTATATATACAATGGAATAATTTTCAAAGTTTTGGTTCAATTAAGTTTGAAAAAATCAACATGAGAACCAACCTGGAGGGTGTTCATGTTCCTTGACAGAGTGTGAACATCACAGTTTTGCAGGCGTTTATGTCTGTCCAATATTCGGTAAGCTGTGATCCTGGATACATCTGAAGGCACCAAATGATAACTTAGGAAACATATTTTATGCATATATATTTATCATCATTTATGTTCAGGACATTTGACAGTATACATAATTCATAAGATAATTACTTTTTACTAGCCTAAGGTTAAGTAAGTCAGTGTTATTATATGGCTAAAGATATTTAAATGAAAATTATCTTGTTTTCTTACTGAAGTATTGCTTGATCATCTCAGTATGAATTGTTGGTTGTATAATTTTCGTGGCTGCACTAGATTCAACATCAGGCTCTTCTGTTGTAGGTGGCTTCTCAAACGTTCTCTGATGATTTGATCTTGCAGTTTCTGCTAAACAGCTTGTATCACAGAAGTTGTCAAGCATTTCTGCCTGTAAAAAATACAAAATTAACCACTGGGCCACCACAACCCTCCTCCGGCCCGACTGTTTTCGATTTTTAAAAAATTAAATTCAACCATTCATAAACAAAACTAGCATTTAAAATCTAAGTCGTTTGACTGATTAAAATTCCCTGCTGACAGCCTCATCAGCTTAATGATGTTCTTCACAAGGAGACGTGTCTGCTCACACCTCAAAACAGGAGTTATAACAAGGTGAGGTCGGTGTTATCACAAATTTGCGGTAGATATTAATAGTATATTTGTTCAGGATAGAAACATCTATGTGATGATATAAGTAAGAATCATTGGCCTTCTGATAGCCCACTAAGACAATAAAACCATGGTAAGATGTGTAGCACCGAGCACCACTACCTACATTCTATGAAAATATGAATAGCTTTGTCAGTTTACTGTTTAGATTTAGAGATATCGAATTATTCATTTAACGTATCTCAACAACATTTATAAAGACATTAATGAAATATATATACATTTATATATTACGTCCGACATACTCCACATATATGCATGAATGAGACACTCGCTTACGAACCTGCCATCAGCTGAACCAACAAGTATTTGTCTTGAGTCTTCTTCTTGTGACTACCATTTCATATCCTTGAAAAAGTGTGGAATGTTAGATTTAAGAAGTAATTCTGCTGAGTATTTCTTTTTTTTTTCTGCTGTGTTTATTTTTGTTTTCTTTCACAGGTGCTGCCGATTCAAAGGCCTGATTTTGGGGTAACCCAGACCTCCTGTGACATCAAGATCAAGATCAAGATCATATGTCCTACTTTTGCTCTTTTTCCTTTTCTTTCTTCATAATTTTTAACACATTCTTTTATAAACTTTATTTGCATCTTTCTCTTTCAATAAATTCATACGTAACATATGCTTTTCTGTTTCCAGTTTTCATGATTTAAACTATTTTGTTTCCCTATTTTCCAAGCACTGCGTTAAATGGTTATCTTTGTATTATTAACAACATGTGTATACTATCATATTATTATTACAAATATCACTGGCTGTAGCTTTAGTGTGTGTGTGCTGTTCTCATGGGATAACATTTGTGGTCACACGGTAGATGCCCCCCCCCCTCACCGAGAGAAACGTAAATGATGATTATGTTAACACAGTGGTCGCAAGTCTTTCCTAACTTCGTCTTATTACCCAAAAATTTCAATAGTCATGTAGTTGTTAAATACGTAAAAATAACAGTCCACTTGCATAACATTTACCACCAATAGCAAGGCACTTGGAGCAGGGACGGCCGGAGACGAATACTAACAAATCCCAATCAACCAGCTCAATCTCTCCCACCTTGATCAACCACCAGCCACACAGCTAGACACAACACAATTTGTTGGACTGTTGACATCACGTACTGGTGCTGACGAGGCGGAGAATGAAAGGGATTCTTACTTATTTTTACACTCGTGTCTGTCCAACCAGCAGTGAACGGATACCAGATGTTAGCTAGTCGTTGTGACTTGCCGCCTTCTTGGGTAGTGTCCCGGAATCTGTCTCGGCGAGGTGTGAAAGCGTGTCTATACAAAGGATAACTTTTTTCAGATTTGTACTAAAAAGTTCTTCTGATGACAATATTTGATTGGTTTAAGGTCATTATTAATAGTTACCCGTAAGTCAGCCATTAATTGTAAATTTTGTGTAATGGTTATTGTTTCCGATATGCAATACTTTACATTTATAAACATTAAATTTAATTTTCCACCTCACTCACCCACATATTAACCTGACTTCAAAGATCCTTGCAAACACGACCAAACCTTAATAGACACAATGTTTCAATAATCAAAACGAAACAAAAACGTGAAATGTTTTGATTAGAAACACGTGGTCGCCTTCATCAACTCCACCGAACACCAGCTGCGGGAGTCCTGAAGCGAGCCGAGAGAGCGCAAGCTGTGCTGGACGGGGTCTGCCTCCAGCACCAACACCTCCCATTATGGGACGAGTCTCAGTTTCACAGGTAAGCGAGTTCTCCATCACAGGAGTGGACGAGGACAGGGTGCACGTCCCCTACCAGGTAAAGGTAAAGTTATCTGTCAGTCCTAGTGCGGGAAAGGACGGCATGTGATGCAGGTCATCCATCAGACGGAAGGAGCACCAGAAGCAGACGGTAATGTAATGCAGGTTGTTGTTGTGTGTGTGTGTGTGTGTGTGTGTGTGTGTATGTGTGTGTGTGTGTGTGTGTGTATGTATGTGTGTGGGTAGGATGATGTGTGAGTGGGATGGTGTGTGAGTGTGTGGGTGGGAGCGAAACATGAATGATGAGTATGTCCGCCCGATGTACACAAGGCATCCAAAAGAGGGGGTAGATGCCCCCCCTCACCGTGCGAAACGAAAATGATGAGTATGTCCACCCGATGTACACCAGGCATCCAAAAGAGGGGGTAGATGCCCCCCCTCACCGTGCGAAACGAAAATGATGAGTATGTCCGCCCGATGTACACCAGGCATCCAAAAGAGGGGGTAGATGCCCCCCCTCACCGAGCGAAACGTAAATGATGAGTATATCCACCCGATGTACACCAGGCATCCAAAAGAGGGGGTAGATGCCCCCCCTCACCGTGCGAAACGTGAATGATGAGTATATCCACCCGATGTACACCAGGCATCCAAAAGAGGGGGTAGATGCCCCCCCTCACCGTGCGAAACGTGAATGATGAGTATGTCCGCCCGATGTACACCAGGCATCCAAAAGAGGGGGTAGATGCCCCCCCTCACCGTGCGAAACGTGAATGATGAGTATATCCGCCCGATGTACACCAGGCATCCAAAAGAGGGGGTAGATGCCCCCCCTCACCGTGCGAAACGTAAATGATGAGTATGTTAACACAGTGGTCGCAAGTCTTTCCTAACTTCGTCTTATTACCCAAACATTTTAATAGTCATGTAGTTGTTAAATACGTAAAAATATAAGTCCACTTGCATTACATTCACCACCAATAGCAAGGCACTTGGAGCAGGGACGGCCGGAGACGACTACTAACAAATCCCAATCAACCAGCTCAACCTCTCCCACCTTGATCAACCACCAGCCACACAGCTAGACACAACACACAACAGCTACCAGGACCACACTCCCCTACCACCAAACCAGACACAACCTCTGCTCCAACACCACTTGTTCCCTTTGTCCAGCCTCTCTGCCAGCTAGTTGACCACTGCCTATCCTCGCGGACAGGGTCGCCAACTCACCTCTCGTGAAACACTTAGAACAATTTATTAACCTGCGTGAATCCCTGTAATCAGTCAACTACCATAAGACTACAAGTCATTAACCATATACAGTCTGGGTAAAATTTTACATCTTCACCATAATGGCGTTTATTTACATCTGCGTCTTGCCTCTGCTCCTCGTCCAACTCCCTATTTTTGGTCATAGAGAACATTTGATAGCTTCTATATTAATGTAACCTAACCTAACCTAACCTTAACCTACATTGACAAATAACAGAACTTTGTTTAAAGCAAACTACACTTTATTTTTCGAAGAGAAGGTCTCACAGAAAACATTGAATATCTCACAAACTAAAAATTTGCGACGGAAATGTAATTAAGAAAACCTTCTCAAAATGCATCAGGTAATGCAAAAATATAACCCTGAATTCTCTAGAGCATTGTGGTGAAGATATAAAATAATACCACAGTCTGCTCAGTATTAATTATACTTTAACCATTATTTAGACATCTTTTTAAAGTTGGGAAAATAACTAAAATTAATAATTTCACTTGCTAGGCTGTAGCATGTGGCAACCCAAAGATCAATTTTTGCACGTATATCGGGCCAGCCAGCATGGTTTGCTGCTAGAGACTGTGGTAGTGAGAGAACCGGTTGTTAGTGAGACCTGTAGTGAGAGAACCTGTTCTTAAAATTTTTGCATCCCACCACTGGACGTAACCAAACTAATCTGACTTAATTCTAACTTATCTAATATATCTTAAAGAAGGAGCTAGCGTGTTATATTTGATCCTAGTTCTAGGCTGCGTCGTCTGTTTGTTTACAACCATCGAGTTTTGTAATTCACAGGACTCACCAGTGGTGAGTCCTGTGTGTGCTGGTGTGGTGAGTCACCACACCAGCACACCTTCTGAAGCAGTACACCAGGACTCCCAGCTCCCCACCACCATGCAGTTAATAACACTCGAGTACTTGAGTAAACATTGTTGTTGGCTCTTATGTCACCCTGCATATTGTCCTGGGCAACTTGGCGCCTTTTTTGTAAATGGCGCTCTCGGTGACGCTAGTGATTTCCACACTTAGGTAGTTCCATCGCTACAACATCTATCTTCTATATGATGGTGAGTGGAATAACATCAACATTAGCTGCAGCTTTTATTAATTCTATAATTGAATTTTTATTAAGTCTGACTAGTTAGTTTCTCGGCAAATACACGTACCAACTCAAGGTAATAATATTAAGATATTTAAACCAAGGTGCAGGGCCAAACTCCGCAACAACATTAGTTTTATTTTTTATTTTGCATTTTGCATTGATCTCATTTATTATATATTAACTGATAGTATTAGTGAGGCACACCGTCACGTTGGCCTTCACCGAGGGACGTCAGCGACATTTAATTTCAACCCAAAGCTTTGGTTAAGGTAATATTACGTACCCCAGTCTCACCCTTGTTTCCTTTCACCTCTCCTGGTCAGCACGGCCTCGGTGTACGACAGGGGCGGGAGTACTAACATTTTTCCCTGACACACTCACTTACTTTGGGCAAGGGGACGCTGTGGCGAATGCAGCTAGCTATTGTTAATTAAACATTGGCGGCTAGGTGGTGACAAGAAACTCGTATGGCATTTTCTTTACTTTAATAACACTGCAGACAAAGGTACACGTCTTACAAAGTTATGACACACTCCCAGAGGCACAGAGTACTTATCTGAACAGCCAACAGCACGACAGTCAACAACACGACAGTCTCAAGCACAGCCAACACCAGCTCCAGCAGCTTCTTTCTCTGTGTTCCTCTCTTAACAGCTCACATCTCTTCACACAGTCTCGCCTCTCTCTCCAAGTCTTGCCTCTCTCTCTCAAGTCTTACTTATTACACAATGAACGTAACTAAAATAATACCCTGCCTAAATCCTTATAGTTTTTTCCATTTATTTTCCACTTATTCCTCCCTCTCTTCATATAATACTTTCCTTAGCGAACTTTTTCTGTTTGCCAAGGCAGACTTCCTGTTGCTGAATTGATGCACAATTTGAACTTCTCTCTCACTTGAAATGCTGAGTTAGTACATTTAAAAGCAATTTTTGTTAATGTTACCAGTTGGTTATCAAGCAATGTCTCAAGTTTTTCATGTTCATCTGTTGACATTTGTGTTCCCAAATAATTGTGAAGAACACAAGCCGCCTTTACCACGTTATCAACAGTATCTACCTTTATAGTAAATGGGCGCTTGAATACCCTGAATCGAGAAGCCAATATACCAAAGGCACATTCAACTGTTTGCCTTGCTCGTGACAGTCTGTAATTAAATACTTTATTCTCGAATATGTCCTTTGTCTGTGATTTAGAATATGGACGCAATAGAATATCTAGCAGTGGAAATACAGCATCACCGACAAACATATATGGCAGTTCTCCTACACCTTCAAAAGTGCCACTTTTTCTCAAAATCTCATGCCACTTTCTCCCATGTTTCCAGTGTGGGTTCTGGTAAATATAGAGGTTGCATATTGTTCCACACAACAGTTGCTACTTTGCTGACGATAGCTGACACGGTGCGATCCCTCATTCTGTAGCTTTAACCAATGTTTTTGTAGGAATCTCCAGTAGCCAGTTATCTGAAGAAAAAAAATATTGGATTCGAATATGATATTCACATTTGTCGAACTCCATTTTTTTTCTCTCTCTCTCTCTCTCTCTCTCTCTCTCTCTCTCTCTCTCTCTCTCTCTCTCTCTCTCTCTCTCTCTCTCTCTCTCTCTCTCTCTCTCTCTCTCTCTCTCTCTCTCTCTCTCTCTCTCTCTCGCTACAGTGTCTGAGTGTCATTTCTGTGTTTCGTTTTATTGCAGGGGCTGCCGCAAAGGAAGCTTGGTTGAAAATACGTAACTGTCATCGTGATGCCCTCAGGAGGCGAAAGAAATTAAAGTGTACAAGTGGATCACGTGCTGTTGTCATTAAGCAATGGAAATATCAGCAACAAATGGAATTGTTGGTATCATACATGACCAACAGAGAGACAAGCTCACATGTCCTTTGTACTGACAACGGCAGTCAACTGACAGTTGAAAATGATATCAGTTCAGACGAAGAAATGAGCGCACCTTCCACCACTGCTTCACATGAAAATTTGACCCATGGTGACTGTCATCACGATTTTGATGCTGCTGTTATTGCTGATGATGTTGAGAATATCGTCGACCCTTCAGCTTATTCAAAAGATATAAAGAAAAGGAAACTTTCACATACTCGAAGAAAAAAAAACCAGATCTTACTGTTCTGCTCAAGGAATCCATCTTAGATCATGAAGAGAGCCAAAGACAGAGCACTTGAAAGGAAAAAGATGGAGGAAAGATTAGGCCCGCAGGAAACAGATCATCTGTATAACTTTTTCATGTCCATGTACGGAACCACGGCTAAAATGACACCAGCATCACAGCACATGATCAAGAGAGAAATAATCAATAATCTATCCTTAAATTTATCAAAATATATTTATTTTATTTTTATGTGTAATTGGGGTGCGAGGAGATCCGGAGGGATCCGGACAAAAATATGTAAATCTGACCTAAATTCGGGATATACCGGGTGTTTACGTACAGCGTCTGAACATACGTTAAAAATCGGACGAACATTCGGTTTATAGCCAAGAATTTGTCTGAAGTCCGAACCTGCTACCACAAGGCACAAGTAGCCTGAGTCGGTGAGTCTTGTCAACGCTTCAATCCTGGCTTCACACTCGTTTGTTTGTTTACTGCACGTACGTACACCTCGTGCCTTGTGTTCGCTGCCATTCGCCTCGCCTTTGCCTTTCTCAAGAAGACAGGTAAGCTACCACGCCTGTGACAGCATCATAGGACTTCACCAGAAGGGCTCATAGGGATCTTCAATGGATCTTCGCACCTCTAAACAAACAACAAGAACAACAACTTGTGCTTTGTTGCTCCTTTAGCCGGTAAATTTTTGCATCTTTACCATAATGCACCTGGATCTAAATATACTATTCGTTTAGATTTTAATCCATTTTGGTATTATTTTACATCTGCACCAGAATGCTCTAGAGAATACAGGGTTATATTAATACATTACCTGATGAATTCTGAAAAGGTTTCCTTGATTACATTTCCGTTGCAAATTCCTAGTTTGTGAGATATTCAATGTTTTCTATGAGACCTTCTCTCGAGAATAAAGTCAAGTTTAGTTTGGTTTGAACTAGAATGTTATGTCAATGTAGGTTAAGGTTTGGTTTGGTTGGGTTATGTTATGTTAATTCAGAAGCTATCAAATGTTTTCTATGACTAAAAGTCGGTGGTTGGCGAGGTGCAGACGCCATTTTTTTCGTAGCCACATGTCATTATGGTGTAGTAGATGTAAGAAATTACCTTAATTTCGAATAATTTTAAGATTCATTTCCGTCGCAAATGCATATATTCTAAAATATCCTCATCACCCCCAACAAGCCTGGTGACCTGTGGGAATGCAATGTTCTTGGGTAGGTGAGATAAAGTGATTTACGCTAAGAACAAGGTGCCAGAATCACTAACCTAACCTAACCATTCCCTTTTCACAAATGCGCAATGCACTGATGGTCACAAACAAACACTTCTTCCTATGGTAGAAATTAAGGAAGGAAAATGGCGTCTGCACCTGGCCCAAACTGTGTTAAGAACATAAGAATATAAGGAAGCTACAAAAGGCTCGGAGGCCTGCACTAGGTAGTTCCTGTTACTCCAATACTCCCCTATTACCTACATCCTCCTCTCATCCCCATCCATAAAGCCGTCGAGTCTTCTTCTAAAATTCCTTATCGTCTGACCTGCTGACTGAGTCTGTTCCAATCATCTACCACCCTATTTGTAAACCGATTTCTGCCTCTCTTTACTAAATCTACGTTTTTCTAGTTTGAATCGGTTACTTTTTGTTCTATCCTGATCGACTACTGATCGTAAGAACCTTTCCTACATCCCCCTTATTAAAACCCTTCACCCACTTAACTTCAATCAGATCTCCTCTTACTCTACGCTTCTCCAGTGAGTGTAATTTCAAAAGCTTTAGTCTCCTTTCATAACTAAAATTACGGATCTCCTCTATCATTTTGGTCATCCTTCTCTGCACTGACTCTAACAATCCTATATCCATTCTATAATACGGGGACCAAAACTGCACTGCATAGTGGAGGTGAGGTCTGACTAACGCCAAATACAACTTCAGAATAACCTCAGCACTTCTATTTTTAATACTCCTAGCAATGAATCCTAACACTCTACCCAGATTTCTAGCCTCAATACATTGTTTTCTGGGACGGAGGTCTGAGCTAACCTGTACACCCAAATCTCTCACATTCTAACCTATTCAGGTTTACCTTGCTTATGTTGTACCTGTTGAGGATTTTCCTTACCAACATTCATTACTCTACATTTGTCAATATTAAAATCTATCTGCCACCTGACCACCCGCTCATTTAACTTATCTAAGTCATAGAAAACATTTAATATTTTCTGAATTAACCTAACCTCTAACCTTAACCTATATTGACAAATATCAGAACCTTGTTCAAACCAAACAAAGTTTTACCTTTTTTTCAAACAGAAGGTTCTTCCTCGTTTTTCTCTCTCGAGAAATCAATGAACAGTAACGGCGTTTTTTTGTCTTAGGGATCAGAAAAGTGTTTGTAAACTGCAACAACCCTTGTTCTTCTCTGAAATTACAGTCTTTGTGACACTTGGGGCACTTCATATTCACAGCAACAACATTGTGACATTTAAGAAATTCCATAGCAACATAGTTTTTGTCAAAAAATGTCGCTATTCTTTCAAAATAAGTGATTAGTGCCCAATCTGATGCACTTCCATTTATAATTCTATAGTTTTCTATTGTTCAGCAAGTTTTATCTTAAGGGCTGGGTGGCTCTGTGGTACAGTGCTCAACTTGAGGCCTAAAAGTTGCGAGTTCGATCTTGGCTCACAGCAGCTCCTTAGTGAGAAGGGCAGCGCTCTTGTTAACCGTAGCAGAACTATTTAATTATTTAATCAGCCAGTTTTATGAGCAGGTTGACATTGCAAGGGGGGAGGTTGTAGGAGTAATTGAAAACCTAAACTGTGGAAAAAGATCAAGCATAGATCGCATTATAGGTAAAATGCTATGATTTGAATATGGAGTACTCGGTAGTTGATTGGATGCGCTTCACAATTTTAAGTAGATTGGTTTAGAAGTATGGCGAGATACACCTGAAGATTATACCTAAGCAGCTATAATTCCAGTATATGTATAAAGAAAAGAGACAAGTGAATGTGGAAACAATCGAGTATACCAAGTAAGAATTATAACTGAAAGAGTGCATAATTTACAAATTATAAAACTGGTGATCAGATTTGATTTATAAAAGATGTGTGCACCAGATTTTCAATTTGAGGATAATTGAAGAAAAGAAAATACAGCTAAGGGAAGGGATTAATTTGCTGCATTTATAAATCTGAAAAAGGCACTTGACAAGATTGACTGAGAATCAATATTTAATTTTTTGAGGATCAATGGAGTAGGATGAAGGTTTATTATTATCCCTTAAATGACACGTGGGCATATTTGCAAGAGGAGCAAAAATTTTTAAAGGTCAATTTTTAATTTATTCTCAAATAAATTTCATTAAAGAGTAATTCTTCTTGAAGATTTTGACAAATACAATACCATGTTTTATACTGCTTGGTAACAGTGTTGATAAAAAAAAGTTAAATCTAGGCTATAGAGTAATGTTGGAATGTTCACCCATCGTATTTTTGTACATTATGTACTAATATTGTATATATGTACTACACATTGAGTATTTTTATGTATTCATGTGCATAAGTTTGTGAAGTATGTTTCAAACTTATATTATTTTTACTTTTGGTGTTTTGCTAGTAGCAATAACAAAAAAGTTAATTTGCAAAATATACATATGCAGTATTAATTGTTGCAAGTTTTTACTTTTTTTTTCTTAACCATAGATACAATATAAGCGATGGTTTACTTTTACATATGTGAACTTTTTATGCATGTTACTTTTACAAAGGTGAACTTTTTATGCATGTAATGGAACAAAAATTTTTCACACAACTTCAAAAATTCAAAGATCATTCCTCATTTAAACATATTAAATCTAGGAGTAGCCATATATCAGAGCAATTTCCTTCGCTATGTTCATCCACTTCAGAATTCATACCTTTTGTTTCCTGCAGCACCACAAACTTAAATCATAGTGAAAATGTATTTTTCCTTGTACTAAAAACTAGATAAATCTGTAAATATTTATTGAGAAGTGAAAAAAATGTTCACTAGTTAAATCTTAGTGTTTATCTATAAGTGTAATTTTCTTTTTCTTACACAAGGTAGACATTATACAAAGTACAGTGTATTACTACAGCCCCACCTTATACTTCTTTTTTTCTTGAGATCCCTACTACTACACAATAATGGGAATTAGCATACAAAACACATTAGTAAATTGAACATGGGAATCAACATGAATCAGCATTATATTAGTGAGATCTTCTAAAACATTTGTCCAAATAAGAAAACATGTAAGAAAATTTTTATTATATTTATTCTAAACTTTATCCAAATCTAAGTAATAAGGGATTTTAGACTTTAAAAAAAAAAGTACTGCAGCACACAGCAAGAGGGAGACTTGTTCATTGCTGCGACATGCCCAAAAGGCACCCATCAGCTAAGTTCCTCCCGCACAGCACGATAACGGGTCATTTCGTTAGGGAACACATGGGACAGCTCCACCAACAACATTGCCTTAAATCTCTTGTAGGCATCAATTCTTCCATTAACCTGAAAAGAAAGTCAGCGTCAATAATGAGAGGAACATGTATCAGAGTAAGCAGAGAGAGAGAGAGAGAGAGAGAGAGAGAGAGAGAGAGAGAGAGAGAGAGAGAGAGAGAGAGAGAGAGAGAGAGAGAAGGAAGGAAGGAAGGAAGGAGAGAGATTCTTTGTGACAGCATTATCACCCATGGTTTTCCAGAACTTAATTGCCTCACCTGTTCATTTTTGGTTAGGGCTTTCTCCATGCAGTCTTTGGTGTAGAGCTGTGGGTTTCTTCCTCCATCAATATATCTAATAACAAATAGTGCAATATCAATAATAATTCAAGATAGAACATCCTTCAGCAAAGACTACTTTCTGTGACCCATATTTACCATAAACCCATTACTTGCCATGCCATTTATTCATATCCTCATTCTTGAACTATCATATAGTTTCATTATCATCTCTACTAGTCAATCATTCTTAGTACCCAACAGACCCCTTTGCCAGGTCAAAAAAGTTTTTCTTGTCAGTCAACACAAAATATAGGTGTTTCTTCACCAAGAACTTCTAAAAAAAATACCAATCATTAATGTTTAGGGTGAAATTTAAGATTAGTTAAGGTAAAGCATTGTCAGTTATATTCAACTAAGTAGCAAAGTCAGATAACGAGCATGGCAGAATTCCCATGAAACCAGTTATATGCGAGTTTACAGTACGTACATAAGTACTTAAGTATTTAAGTATTGGATGTAAGACATATACCACAGCTTGAGACTATAGTGTAATGAATCTTTAATTTTGGACCAATTCTAACTCATTATTCAATGTTTGTTCAGCAAAAATCCTAATCTATATAACTGGTTTTTATGTATCAGTATGCAAAACTTACTCAAAAACTTCCAATGGCACATGGACTTCTTGCACAGCATTACGGAGCTTGTCTATATCCTGCATGTTGGTTATCAAATTCTGCCTGAAAATAAGGAAGTGTATTTCTTTAGTTTCTGTACAGGGATACCATGGAAAAGCATTTTGGTTTGTTTTGTTTTATCTATGTATCTATGTATGTATGGGAAAAAACAATGTAAGCAATCATGTGTAATACGGTGCTGAATTCAGTTGAAAAACAGCAGTTTTAGATTATGAATGGTATGTCTTCGTACAGTTGACAGTACAGTCATATTAGACAGAAACTCATTTTTTAAATAAAAATCTGCAAGTTGCTTAAAAAGAATACATGTGGACACAAGTAAAAGTAATTGAAACTCTGATTAGAGTAATCTTATCAAACTACCAATGTGTAGCATATATAAGGTATGATCTTAAACTTCTTGTGCTGTCTGCTAGGTGCACTAAAAGGCTGTAGGACAGAATCGAATTGCTAAATTGTGAGGTAAGATAACCAGCTGAGATTTGCTCAGTGTGTGCAGAGAAGTCGTCCTTATGGTCATCAATTATGTAGTCCCACTGTTGCCTACCAACAAAACAATGCCCACTGTGGGCCACCAACAAAATGTTGTGTCACTGTTGCCTACCAACAATATATAGTGCCACTATCAGCAACCAAAGATATGTAGTATCGGTGCCACAAACTGTGTCGTTCCACTGCCAGCACTAATTACCCTCACAATGGTCAGCACTTATTTATCTTCTCTGTCTCACGATCATGACAGGGAGGAATGATATCCTCTTTCTGAATCTCCTTTTAATTTGATTTTTATATTAATGATGGAAATTTGCATAACAAGAGTTTTTCAATTACACTGCTCCACTTAGCTGAGTGACAGTGGAATTCACAATAACTTGAGGTAGGTGTGGGTTCCTATCACGACTCCACCACAACTCTCAGACTTCCTATGAACTGCTTGATGGTCACCAAGTCTTGTAGGCTCACTCCAAGCCAGGAAAGGCAGCCTCATAAGAGGATAGAACTTGGTTTTGGAGAGTGCAGAATACTGTTACTAGTCAGCGCTGACTGGTAACAGAGTTGGTGGCAGTGATACTACATTTTTTTGGTGGCTGATAGTGGCACTACATTTTGTAAGTAGGCAAGTGGCGCAACATATTATTGGTAACCTGTGATGGGCATTATATTGTTGGTAAGCAACATTGGCACTACAAATAGATGATGAATAACGGAGGCATTATATATGGTTAGCTGGTTAGCTATCCTGTATGTCACCATACATTTAGTTATAACATCATATGAACACTTTGGGAAATTAATTTGTTTTGACATAACAGTACACATGTAAGTTTACCTCTTACGAGGATAATATGTGGATTTGGAGAGTGCAAAGGACAAATGTGAACCTTCCCCTCACCTGGTTTACTCACCTGGTTGGCTACCCTGTTACACGTTTTTATTATAAATATTTCGAGGGAGATTAGCTAGTTTGAAATAAGGGAAGCCCACAACTGCTGGCACGCCAGCCCCTCTTCTATGCATGTCAATAATGAGGAAGATCAGGAAAAGGGGCTGAGTTTTGTGCCATGTGCACAAAAGATACACAGCTGAGAAAATTACAGAGTAGAGCTAATAATATTATTTGTGGAGTTCTCAAAACGATTTTTGAAATTTACATCTATATTTCAAACTTTTCCTGATCGTTTTCCTCCTATAATGTTTTTTGGGCCGGGCAGATTTGAATAAGTTTTTAGAAATCTATTTTATTTCTGACCGATTTTGGGTTTAATTTCTGTGGCAAACCTATGGAAAACCCGTGTGATTTTGGGTGAGGTAACATTAGAACAATGTATCTGTAGTATACATTTGGTTGAAATCAAAGCACAAAAAAAAAAACATGAGTAACTATTTTTCATCCAAAAAATAATAAATCTAGCTCAACTTTAACCTAACTCTGCTAATGAGCCCTGGCCCATATAGATACATAGAAGAAAAGTGATCAGGAGAAACGTTGAATTGTAACAAAAAATAGCACAAGTGTTGCGAAACTCTGTAAATTAACCTTTAATAATAAGCCCTTCCTTCACTGACTGACTTGAACAGCGCAAGTTCTTTTAAGTCCATTTCCTAAGTAATATAGAATAGCTGCCGTTCAGATTTAGCCTTAATCTTTCTGGACCTGTCTGTTTGCCTGATTCAGTGTTGAAACTACAGCTATGGTGGCGAGGTGAAACAACGAAAGGTAGGCAGCAAGTAAGTGAGCCTCAAAGGGTAAATACTTACAGTTTTTGATTGAGAACTTGTTGTCCTTGTGGCTGGAATTCACTAACCAATATACCTATTTGCCGTACATTTTCTATAAATGTTTCAAGCTGATTTTCTAGTTGATCTAATGAAGACGACATTGCGACTTGTGAGGGAGCAGACAGCCTTGTTGTGGTACTTATTTTCTGGAACAAAGTAAACCTAGCTACTGTGTACACATTTTATCATATTCATTCTTCTTTTAGTATCAAAATTCAATTATTAATATTTTGAAATATATTATATTGAAGCAGTATATATCAAATGGTAACATTTGATATAATGTCCACATATTGTCATTTGACAGGCGTGTCAGCACAACGTGAGGACAGCAGACAGGCGCGGACCAACGAGCAGCGGCACGTTCAATGCCAAACAATATACAACCCTTGGTTAGTGGAGGCTGGCCGTTGACACCATACAATGTAGACTGTGTACTATCCTTGGCTATTACTGAGGGTTGGCAGCTGCAACAAAAAGAAAAAATCATCCCTGTAAGGAAGGTAGACCCAGGTTGAAATTTGTTTTATGTACAGTCGTGGGGAATCTGTACCAGGCTGTCCCCTCCTTTTTCATGGGATCTGTCATTGGCTGACTTCCAGTGACCTGTCCTTCACTTTAATTCTCAAATCCTCCTCCTCTTCCTATCAGCATTTTTTTCCACCAGATGCCTTACCCCCCCCCTCTCCCCACCGTCTCTCTCTCTCTCTCTCTCTCTCTCTCTCTCTCTCTCTCTCTCTCTCTCTCTCTCTCTCTCTCTCTCTCTCTCTCTCTCTCTCTCTCTCTTGGTTATTGGTTATTGGTCGAATTTAGAGGGTCTTCCTCACAGCTGTGGTGGTCCACCACTGCTGCCAGTCCAGGAGTCTTCCTTCAGAAGAGCCACCTGGTCCGGTATAGAGTTTGAGGCTGCCCTGCAGTAAGCCGTATAGCCTGGTACAGGAGGCTCATCTGGCAGCACTTTCAGGAAATTGTCCAGTTTTCTTTTGAAACTGGTGATGGAGCAGCCTGTGGTGTCTCTGACGTGTTTAGGGAGCACGTTGAAGAGTCTAGGGCCGCTGTGTGAAAGGCTGGAGGCGAGGAGATTCTTGATTCTCCCTGTAGTTGCTGAGGAGAAAGCCCGTTTCTCGCACAAGCGACCGATGCGCTCGCTTGTCTTTACCTTCAGTAACTTGGGGGTGGGGTCAGGTACCTGCTTCTCCATTACCTTCCACACATATATGACCCTATATCTCTCTCTTCTCTGTTGAGAGTAAAGCCCCAGCTTTTGCAGACGCTGCCAGTAAGTGAGCCCCTGCATGTCTTTTATAGCCCTGGTGAAGGCTCTCTGTACTGACTCCAGTTCTTGTATGTCACCCTTTTTGTGGGGCGACCAGAGCTGGCTGCAGTAGTCAAGTACTGGCTGTATGAGGGCCTTCCACAGTACCTCAGTGGCTCCCTTGAACTGAAGGTTCGGAGGACCCAGCCGACCATCCGTCTGGCTTTGCTGACTGTTTCACTGATGTGCTGCTGGAAGGTGGCGTCGTCATTCATGTGGACACCAAGACACTTGACGACACGAGTTGGTGTGATTGCTTGCTGTCCCCCTGTATATAGGCTGGTGGAGTCTTTTACCTCGGTGTTGGGCCCCAGTCTCAGTACTTCAAATTTCTCTTCATTAAATTTCATGTTGTTAGTTTCGGCCCATTTGAAGATCTTCTCAATGTTTGCCTGTAGTTGCACAACATCCCTTTCTTCACTAATTTTATGGCTGAGGGTGGTATCATCGGCAAAGGATGATATAAAGGAGCCATCGACCGCTTCTCCTATGTCAGCCATCAAAACTAGGAAGAGTAGAGGGCCAAGGACTGAGCCCTGGGGGACGCCACTGATGACTTCCTCTTGCTGAGATTTGTGGCCATCAACAGCGACTGCCTGTTTCCTGTGTGTAAGGAAGCTGTGCAACCACACACCCAGCTTCCCTGTTATCCCCATGGCCTTTAGTTTGTGGAGGAGAATGCCGTGATCAACTCGGTTGAAGGCCTTGGCGAAATCCAGGTAGACGATGTCCACATTTCCTCCTTCAGCAAGTCCTTCTAGCAGCCATTCATAGTGGGCCAGCAGGTTGGAGAGGCACGACCTTCCTTTGCAGAACCCATGCTGGGAGCTGCTCATGAGGTCATTCTCTTCCAAATAGGTGATGATTCCATCCCTAATTATTTTTTCAAATATTTTCACGAGGTGGGAGGTAAGGGCCACAGGTCTGTAGTTTCTCGGTTGGCTTCTGTCTCCCCCTTTCTGGATTGGAGAGATTACTGCCTCCTTTAATGTGGTTGGGATGATGCCAGTGTCCATAGAGCAGCGCCATATCTTGTAGAGGGGGTCTGCCAGTGCCTCTTTGCATTTCAGCAGGAGGATGGATGGCACACCATCAGGTCCAGCACCGGAGTTCATCTTGAGCTCGCTGATGGCTCTCTGTAGGTCAGCTGTGGTGAAGGCGATGTTGGCAAGGTTGTGGTGGTGTTGGCTGTGCTCCTTGAAGAACTCCCTGGGGTCACGCACGATCTTCGTAGTTTTTGGCTGTGAGAAGACTTTTGTGTATTGCTGGGATAGAATATGGCAGATTTCTTCGGGATTTCTTGACATTTCCCCGTTTTCTGCTTGAAGTGGCCCAACTCTGACTTGCGTTTTGGAAAAATTTTTGCAGTACTTGAAGAAAAACTTAGGGTTGATTTTTATATTGTGTACTGCCTGATTTTCTTCCCAGTCACGCTGCTTTTCATGTGATTCCTTAATTTTCTTCTCGACAACAGATACTTTGGCTCGCAGCGAGCTCTTCTGTTTGTCGTTTGATGCTTTGGGTATTTGCTGATTTAAGGTGGCCCGTTTCTTCATTAATATTTTCCTCTATATATATATATATATATATATATATATATATATATATATATATATATATATATATATATATATATATATTGTCACACACTCTCTCTCTCTCTCTCTCTCTCTCTCTCTCTCTCTCTCTCTCTCTCTCTCTCTCTCTCTCTCTCTCTCTCTCTCTCTCTATGTATATTATTATTATCATTATAATTATTATTATTATTATTATTATTATTATTATTATTATTATTATTATTATTATGTCCTAAGAAATGTACTCCTGGACAAATTCTATTACTTTGTCACATTTCTTAATTTTATTGTCTAGAATGTAATTTTTTTTATATCACTTCAGTTTATTTCATATACATCTTACAACCCACTTTGTGGCTTTCTCTGCAACTGCAAAATTATCAATTATCTGCTGTACTTCATCAGTCGATTCGCTCATTTGAACAATTTTATCAGCAAATCGAAGATTATTTAGATATTCTCCATTTATCTGATTCCTGACTACACAATTTCATATAATACATACCATATCAGTCTATATAGACTTCCTATCTTAACATTCACTGAGGATATAATGTTTTACTTTTATTTTTGTAAGTTTGCATTGTTCTCAACAAATCATCAGTCACTTTGAGTCCACTGCAGGACAAATGACTCTCCCTCAACCTTCTCTGTTCATCTCTATCAGCTGTCTGTCTATTCCAGGTGTTTCCAACAAAACTTCAGGTTAAAATCTCACAAAAATTGCTCTATAGATGTTCTACGGCACGATAAACCCTATACAACCTAATAGTTATACCTTGGTTCATGTTAATATTGGTCATCATTCTAAATTCAAGGCAACTGGCTCAATATAGCTTGCTATTGCCTATTGAAGATGTACATCTTTAATTCACATAATTTTTCACGTTTCTGTTATGGAAATAATTCTTTTATTTTTTGGCCCGGAAAATGTCGTTCAAATTTTTTTCTGCCTCTATATACCTAATTATAGAGACCCTTATCTTGATGCAGCAGCAGTGGAGAAGGTCAGAGGAAGGCAATGTAAACCACAGGAGTATTCAAACAGACTCTGCCATCCTCGGCCCCTCTGTTGTTATATGACATCGATTCCGTATATCTATTAGAAATAATGAAGAAAACAAACTATATGCAGGATTGGAATGGGATATGGTTTAAAAAAAAAAAAAATTATGATATTTCAGCACAACTCTTTATTATATTTGATGGGTATCTATCTCATGAAAAATATTTATTTACTAAAAAAATTATATCTTTAAACAAAATATATTAGCATATAAACTAAAATCTTAATTGAACAAAGTGATTTGTTTATTAATTGGTAATTTTATAAGGAATATCAGATATTTTTTCATTAATGTTGAAGTATTAAATCCACCATAATGATTTTAGTTTTTTTTTAAGCAAATTAATTCATTTTTAGAAATAAAAGTTTCTGTTGAAATGACCTGAAACTTAGCTGAAAGTATTACATTATTCCTAGGTACAACATAGTGTAAAAAGATCAAAATCGATTAGCAAATGAAATAAAAAATTCCAGAGTAGAAAAAATTACGAAAATACACCATAGGTTGAGATTAATTTTACAAATTCACGAGTCTGTAAGATGGTTAAACATGTCGTAAGGCTTAGTTATGAATTATTGCTTTGAGCTGTAAGAGTCATTACAAGAATATACGTGGAAGTTAAGAATATATGTGTTGTAGAGTTTAATTAGGTCTATCAGATGCTGCAATGATATTTCCAATATCTTTAATAGCTTTTGAGAAAATGAGGAGGAAAGTTATGTTTTGAAAAAAAGATACGGTTTAATTTTACTGTGTAATTATGAGTCTTAGAACAAATATTCATAATGACAGTTGTAGAGTTTAATTAGGTCTATCAGATGCTGCAATGATATTTCCAATATCTTTAATAGCTTTCAAGAAAATGAGGAAAAAAGTCATGTTTTGAAAAAAGATATGGTTTAATTTTACTGCGTAATTATTAGTCTTAGAACAAATATTCATAATGACAGTTGTAAAGTTTAATTAGGTCTTATCAGATGCTGCAATGATATTTCCAATATCTTTAATAGCTTTTGAGAAAATGAGGAAGAAAGTCATGTTTTGGAAAAAAGATACGGTTTAATTTTACTGCGTTAATATGTCTTAGAACAAATATTGACAATGACAGTTGTAGAGTTTAATTAGGTCTATCAGATGCTGCAATAATATTTCCAATATCTCTAATAGCTTTCGAGAAAATGACAAGGAAAGTTATGTTTTGGAAAAAAGATACGGTTTAATTTTACTGCATAATTATTAATCATAGAACAAATATTTATAATGGCAGTCGTAGAGTTTAATTAGGTCTATCAGATGCTGCAATGATATTTCTAATATCTCTAATAGCTTTCGAGAAAATGAGGAAGAAAGTCATGTTTTGGAAAAAAGATTCGGTTTAATTTTACTGCATAATTATTGGTCTTAGAACAAATATTCATAATGACAGTTGTAGAGTTTAATTAGGTCTATCAGTTGCTGCAATAATATTTCCAATATCTAATAGCTTTCAAGAAAATGAGGAAGAAAGTCATGTTTTGGAAAAAAATATACGGTTTAATTTTACTGCGTAATTATTAGTCCTAGAACAAATATTCATAATGACAGTTGTAGAGTTTAATTAGGTCTATCAGATGCTGCAATGATATTTCCAATATCTTTAATAGCTTTCAAGAAAATGAGGAGGAAAGTTACGTTTTGGAAAAAAGATTCAGTTTAATTTTACTGCGTAATTATTAGTCCTAGAACAAATATTCATAATGACAGTTGTAGAGTTTAATTAGGTCTATCAGATGCTGCAATGATATTTCCAATATCTTTAATAGCTTTCAAGAAAATGAGGAAGAAAGTCATGTTTTGGAAAAAAGATACAGTTTCATTTTACTGCGTAAATATTAGTCTTAGAACAAATATTCACAATGACAGTTGTAGAGTTTAATTAGGTCTATCAGATGCTGCAATGATATTTCCAATATCTCTAATAGCTTTTGAGAAAATGAGAAGGAAAGTTATGTTTTGGAAAAAAGATACGGTTTAATTTTACTGCATAATTATTAGTTATAGAACAAATATTTATTATGGCTGTTGTAGAGTTTAATTAGGTCTATCAGATGCTGCAATGATATTTCCAATATCTCTAATAGTTTTCGAGAAAATGAGGAAGAATGTCATGTTTTGGATAAAAGATATGGTTTAATTTTACTGCGTAATTATTAGTCCTAGAACAAATATTCATAATGACAGTTGTAAAGTTTAACTAGGTCTATCAGATGCTGCAATGATATTTCCAATATCTCTAATAGCTTTCGAGAAAATGAGGAGGAAAGTTACGTTTTGGAAAAAAGATTCAGTTTAATTTTACTGCGTAATTATTAGTCATAGAACAAATATTCATAATGACAGTTGTAGAGTTTAATTAGGTGTATCAGATGCTGCAATGATATTTCCAATATCTCTAATAGCTTTCGAGAAAATGAGGAGGAAAGTTACGTTTTGGAAAAAAGATTCAGTTTAATTTTACTGCGTAATTATTAGTCTTAGAACAAATATTCATAATGACAGTTGTAGAGTTTCCCCGAGATCAAATCCCGAATCAGATGGTTTGGCTTCAGCTTTGGCTTCCTCTTCATCTTTCCACAAGTAGTCGTTCTCCATACCATCCAATGAATTTGATATGCCACACTTCTTGAAAGACTTGATTACTGTTTCTGCATTTCAATATAAAGTATTTGTGTTGTTACCAAGACAGGGTTAAGTCTACCGTCAATCATTACCCACACTAACAATGTCCCGTACACCACAGGATTTAAGGTTCACATTTTATACTGGGCGTATAAGATGACCCCCAATTTTGGGAGTAATTTTTTAAGGTTAAAAGGCTGACATATACGGTACACTTATCCCTTCCACTGGTAATTTCTGTAACTTTATTTGATTCATTTTGTTCACCTTACTACAACTTGAATGTATCAAAACACCTTCAGAACTAAATTGGCTATCGCCATTGTTTTTTGGGGGACATATTGTACTTACCTTAAAATACTGTTTTTATCAGTAGAAAACTGGACAGTTGAGTTAATTTTTATATATTTCTCAATTTGTTTGAAATTTTCTTAAAAATGCATTAGAAACAACACTCAATGTTAAATCCCTTCTACATGTGTTTTCTGTACATAGTATACAACAGAATTTCCAAATAAAAATATAGATGTGGTTCATAAAAATATATTTGAGTTATACACAAAAGGTTTCAGCTTTCTTTATGCTAAAGTACATTTACCAATTAATTTATATAAAAGCATACAAATATATCAGCCTACTGCAATATACAAATACATGCTATAAAACATTTTAGTAATTTTCTATAAATCATCATACTACATTTTAGCAGTATTTTTTTGTTTCCAATTACAAATACAGAAAGGGTAAATTATTGAAAATGTGTTGCAATAGTGATTGAAAGTAAGTTTTGCAAGAATGGTGATTGAAAGTAGGTGGTACAATAGTGGTGCGTTATGAGTAGGTAACATGTAAAAACATTGTAGTAGGTAGTTTACAGAGGGAAAAGTTGAATGGAAAATGGTTTGCACAGAAAGTTGAATGATGAATGAAATCGAGAAACGAGTTTACCTCGGTGAAGGAATGGGAGGAAGAGACAACTTGAGAGTTTGATGTGTAGATATGTGGAAGAATATGTCACTATTTTGTATAGCAGGGAAGGGATAGCAGTTTTGGCTATCCTTAAGGAAACTTCCAAATACATGACCTCAGGTTTGGTACAGGCAAATGCTACATATTGAAAATATTTTCACATGTTAGGATGTTTTATTGCACAGATAAACAAAGTTTAAGTATTTCGGGAATTGATGAATTATAGCATGCATTACCTACTGCAGTTACCGCTTTCCTGAAAGCAGTTATATTAAGCCACCATTTCATTACTTTTAAATGCATGTAAAAATATGCATATAAATTTTGTAAAAGACTTGCTTCCCCACCAAGTGGCTAACTTTCTATCAATGAAGATCCACTTCAAAGTAATAGTTTTAAGGATTTTTTTTTTTTTTAATGGGATGGTCAACCATAGGAGTATAAACTACTACTCTCAACAAGTTCTTCTGCAATGACACAGTACAACACCATCCATTTTCAAGTGGTCAATTTATCTATTGAGCATCCAAATTATATATACATATATATATATACATATATATATATACATATATATATATACATATATATATATACATATATATATATACATATATATATATACATATATATATATACATATATATATATACATATATATATATACATATATATATATATACATATATATATATATACATATATATATATATACATATATATATATATACATATATATATATATACATATATATATATATACATATATATATATATACATATATATATATATACATATATATATATATACATATATATATATATACATATATATATATATACATATATATATATATACATATATATATATATACATATATATATATATACATATATATATATATACATATATATATATATACATATATATATATACATATATATATATATACATATATATATATACATATATATATATACATATATATATATATACATATATATATATACATATATATATATATACATATATATATATATACATATATATATATATACATATATATATATATACATATATATATATATACATATATATATATACATATATATATATACATATATATATATACATATATATATATACATATATATATATACATATATATATATACATATATATATACATATATATATATACATATATATATATACATATATATATACATATATATATATACATATATATATATACATATATATATACATATATATATATACATATATATATATACATATATATATACATATATATATATACATATATATATATACATATATATATATATACATATATATATATACATATATATATACATATATATATATACATATATACATATATATATATACATATATATATATATACATATATATATATATACATATATATATATATACATATATATATATATATATATATATATACATATATATATATATATACATATATATACATATATATATATATACATATATATATATACATATATATATATATACATATATATATATACATATATATATATATACATATATATATATATACATATATATATATACATATATATATATACATATATATATATACATATATATATATATATATATACATATATATATATACATATATATATATATACATATATATATATACATATATATATATACATATATATATATACATATATATATATACATATATATATATACATATATATATATACATATATATATATACATATATATATATACATATATATATATACATATATATATATACATATATATATACATATATATATATATATATATATATATATATATACATATACACCACAACCTGGGAAATCAATCTGCCATTTCCCAGTGCATCCTGTCCATGACTACATATGAAAAATTACTTATTACTATGAGGAGACTGTAGCACCAGACAGTCACAACACTGAAAACCAAACAAAATTTATAATATAAACATACTGGATAAAATTACAATCATGAAAACATGGTCGGACTATATTACTGATATTTTCTTTATATAAAATGCTGTAGAATTTTTGTGTTATCTATTAAAGCTGGTCATCATAAATCAAAAATTATGTTCCATGTTTCCTGTAGTGTTTGCTCCCAGAAAAATATCGAGCCTAGAAATAGTCACATGGTACGTTAAAGTGTATCCAGAATATTTCTCAATATATATTCTCCCGAATTACAGGAGAGAGATTGGACCCACATGTTATGATTCTTTATAAAAGTAACAGAGTTTCTTGTCTTTTCCCCCTTTCTTCCAAAAATGTTGCTCATCAAGAAATGTTTTCAGCGATCAACCCTTGCAGTCCATTAATATTTTCATGGCCTCCATGAAGGATTTTTTATAAAAACTAGTTTTTTTGACATCTGAGACAAACTCATTGTCTTTCTGACCCAATGATTGGAAGACTTAGAAGTGAAGATAAATATTAAATATAATAAAAATATGGCAATGGTGCCTCAAGAATTACTTTTATAATAAAATTTTAACTTAATCTTGAAAATTTAGTCAATACATCTAATTATGTAATATGTATTATAACAACTGTTTTACTGACCTTTCATTCATGTATTACTCAATACATGAAGCCATAGATTATAGTTTTACAAGTAATAAAAATAAAATCCCTTGTGATTTACTGATGTCTTCTTATGAATAACAGCACAAGATTTGTGACAAAACATTGTATATGAAACCATATTCTCACTCAAAACAGTCAAATTTGACTGAAGGTGACCGGATAATTTTCTATCCTTCATATCAATGTGGCAAAAAAAAAGCAGACCTGCTGCCAACTGGATGACATGTATCCAGACAGTTCAGCTGCTCAAAAATACAAGAAGCAGGTACATACTGCTAATTAAGCCCCTTTACATGTTTCAGGTGCCTCCCTGAAACTCTTGGTAACCCTCTGCCCCAGTGAAGATGATGTCTATCCAAATGCGCATTGCTTCTGGTGATGGAGCCATCAGATGAAACGTCCGCTCATAAGTCTTCACACAAAAGGTCAGCTTGGGGTTTGGAGATTTTACTGAATGGAGATGGTCCACATACACTTCTTCAATAGCCTGTAAGGATAAAATAATCACAATTAATGCATATGCAATACTTGCAGATGAACATTTAACTACTGTATTTTTGGTGCATAGGTCTTTTTTTCCCAGTTTAAAAACCACACAGCATCCTATTAACCAAAAGTAAAAATATTCATACCTCCCCAGGCATTGCTACACAGTGCAGTGTAGGGTAGGGTAACACATGATTCTGTAGGTCATATGGTGCTATGTTACGCTAGAAGGCAGGTGTCAGAGCAAAGAGACAATGGCAAAGCAAACTATGTGGACGTGAAGAATGGCTAATTATAGTAAATGAGTAGAAAAGTGTTCAAGACAAAGGGATTATAAGATGTAAGTTAGTGTATCCAGACTTGAAAGAACATTATAAAGTATAAAGTAGGCAGCGGTCATTTCTATGGGAACAGAAATTTTTTTGAAAGAAAATTAACGAATTGTGATAATGGTAGGGATAGGAATACTGGAATTGTTAAGAGGTGGGGGATCAGAAATAGGAGGTATGGAAGTAGTAAGGGCAGTATGTGGGCAGGAGGGATCTTGGAGAGGAATTATATAACACAGATTCACGAGAATCCAGGAGGTAAAGCATAGTCTAGAAGAGATTTTCTGGTTGATATAGCTGAAAAGGTGAGGGGGAAGGAAGAGGTGTAGGAGTAGGTGGTGAGGGTAGAGGAGTCGGGGTAGGTCACGGGGCGGGGCATGAACTTCTGCTGGAACTCGGAGGGTGTTATCAGAATTTGAATGTGATAAGGTAGAGGTTGGGGAAGGATGAGAGGCATCAATGAAAGGTTTTGCAAGAAAGGCTTCAATATCAGAGATGGTCTCACTAGGGCGAGGAATAGTCCGGCAGCTGAGGTAAAAATTTCAGCACAATTGTGCATTTTGTGAGGAAAGCATCAAATTTGGCACAATAGTAGGCTATCATATTATGAACAGATTTGGATCTTGGGCTATCTCAAATTCAGTCCCTGATGGCTGTGGCAGCCATTTACCAAAATGGCCGCCAAGGGTCACTTATGATACATATCTGCTTTACTGGAGAGGAATGCAGGTTGACAGTGTAAGTTTATTTACTAATCCAGGTCCAATAATGGTCAAAGAAGGTGACAATTTGATTTGTTTGAGAAAAAACGATAGAGTGGACTAAATAGTGTTATTAAGACAGATTCTGAATGAAATATATATCAGTATTGGTTTTATACCTTGTAGTAGAAACGTCATGACTGGGAGGAAACCAGTTTAATTCATAACTTATTTATCCTACTCTCTAAATTTCCAAAAGGTGCTTTGGTGCATGAACTTTGACAGATATATCTGCAGAAAATCGACCATTGATTCTGTCTATGTACAGTACTCGTATGTGTGGGTATGTGTGTGTTAACAATTACATTGTCTCATTGCAGATCCTGATTGTGGTGGTTGCTGGTGGACAGAAGATATAGCCTAGTGTAACACTAAACAACTTGACCATGTCCAAGAGGTTTCAATTGGTTGGCCATGAGCGTCCAATCCCATCAACATCATCATCAATGCACCCAACTCAAACTAACTGGAAGCTGTGTATCATTTGCCAAGAGGACAAAGCCGAGTCTCTGACATGTCCTTCACAGTCCAAGCGAAAAGACTCGGGGAGTGGGTACAGTTCACTCGCAGCCAATTTGATCAGATTCAGTGAACTTGGGCAACTTCCGGGAACACTTAAGTTGGAAAGACTCAATGAAGGGTATGGCATTGAATCGGCCTTGGTTGCTAACAATGCTTTGTACCATCAAACAAGCAAGCTCAAATATAACAATACAAAATTGAAAAGAGCGGAAAAGCGAACACTCATGACAGGAGAGATCCAGGACGTACAAGATGCATGCAAACGCACCAGATTTCATTCAAGATCATCCAGTACAGAGAAGGCCTAAGAAGCTGAGTGTTTCTTCTGCAGACAGCCTGCAGGAACTGATGGTCTTCACGAAGTTACAACATTTCAAATGGACAGTAACATTTGAGACTGGTCAGCCCTTCTTGAAGACACGGAACTTCTCGGCCGACTCAGTGCTGGGGACATGATTGCTCAGGATGGCAAGTACCATAAGAAGTGCTTATCAGAGCTGTACAACTGTGTTAGAAAGACACAGTCTGAGGGACCCAAGTACAAAGACAAGGGGCAAGAATTATCACATATTGTCTTCGCCGAACTGGTCCTCTACATAGTAGAGACTAGGCTAGATGGGGAGACAGCACCGGTGTTCTAGTTAGCTAATCTCGTAGAGCTCTATCAGTCCAGAATGGAACAGCTAGGTGTTAAGCTCGACACAAGGGTCCATTCCACACGACTAGAGCAAAGACTTCTTACGCAGTTTCCTGACATGCACTCACATACAAAGGGAAGAGACGTCCTGCTGGTATTTGAAGATGTTGGGGCTGCTCTCACCAAAGTCTATGAGCTGGACAGTGATAATGATGTGGTCCATCTTGCACATGCTGCACACACCGTGCGCAACCACATGTTTGAAGAAGCTAAGCCCTTTAATGGATTCCCTGAAGGATGCCAAGAAGAATCTGTGCCATCACTGCTGCTTGCCCTGGTTAGCATGGTCTTAGAGGGTCCCCGCATTAAGGATCAGATGGCAGAGACAACCCCTGCAGCACTTGCCATTGCCCAGTTGCTGAAGTTTAACTGTATCAAGAACAAGCGGGCTCATTGCACCACAGGACCTGTAACAGCCAGGCACAGTTCTGCACAGGAGACTCCAGTTCCCACATATGTAGGGATGATGGTGTTCAGCACTTCCACTCCGAGAAGTGTGAGCAAAGGAAAACAGCAGCTGGCTTCTCTCAGGAATGACGTGGCATATTCCAAAATGGCGGCTGCAGGTTTTTTTTTTCATAATTCAACTTTTAATAAAATTAATGTTCAGACCAATGTTATTGTCAATTATAGTAACCACTAGCGGCCATTTTGGAAAATGGCTGCCACAGCCATCAGGGACTGAATTTGAGATGGGCGTTGGAAAGGGTGAGAGGAGGAGGGGACAGTCTGGGTTATAGAGTGGTTGGTTATAATAGAGGAAGATACAGATGTAGAAGGAGGGATTGGTGTTAGGAAAACAGGTACAAGAGGTGAGTGAGTTGACAAGTGGGTGGTTAGGGGAGTTTTTAGAGCCGAGGTTGGAGGCATTCCCTTGTCAAAGTCAGGGGATAATATTTTGTGGTGCATTCCCCAATGCATCTGTTAATTTAGAATTTTCATGATTGGTCATGGTGAGCCAAATGTAAGTGGGTGATGTAATTGGTCTGCTCCCCATAACCCCCATGGAGAGTAAGGGTATACTGTGCCCATGGTATTCTCAGGCCGTTCATGACTGAACTCGAAGTCTTTCATCCTCTCAGCACAGCTTTCACATTTTAGGAAAAGAAGGGGATAGTGGGAGGTTAGGAAGAAAAGTTAGATGGAACAAAGGGAAATAAAGCTAGGAAAAGAAAAAGGCCAAGCGAAAATTGGTTGGACCAGAGACTGAAGTGCGAGGCATCACAGCATCACACTTCAATCTCTGGTCCAGAAGCCCAACGGCATTGGGCTTGGAAACGGAGGGATGTTTCATAGGAAAATATGTGCATTTGGATGACTTGTAATTTTTGCAACATTAAACTTTTAATCAATCATTTATTCCCTTTGGAAATACTTAAAAAGTGTGAGGTGAGCTGAGCAATTATCTTAACAGCACCAAAGATTATATTGTTTATGGAAAGTGAGTAAGCTTTCAAAGCCTGTTTTCAGTGAATTCAGTGATGCAAAAGGAGATATAAAATTAAACTTTTGTTATAATCAACAAAAGTATCAGCAGTAATTGATAAGCATCGACCTAAACATTAACTCATGTGCAGTAAATGGTAGGCTGTTAAAAAAAATAAATAAATAAATAAACAAATGACATGACATCTTTGTTTCACTTACTTGAAAGTAAACACCTCCTCTTGGTTTGTTTTCACTCTTGTCACTGTAGTACATGAGTGCTCGTTTTGACCGGTCAAACACAAACCATCTCTTCTGCCACGTTCGGAACTTTGAACCTAGCTTGTGCAGGTATCCACGACAGGCTGTGGCTGTGACAATGATGAATGGGCAGAGTTCAATCTGATGGCCAGCACTTTCAATGTGCTGCTTGAGGTCAAAGTGCTGTTCGCTACGCACTGGCAAGTATCTTGTCAAAGGACGTTGCTGTGGGAACAAATGGATCTCAGTTACTCGCAGTTTATTACAAAAACACTCTACTATGACTAATATAAACCTCCCAGAGAGTATAGAGTACTCTTTCTTATACCCTTCTGTACTTAATTCCTCCTATTCATAATTCTCCTTCAATGTACCTATGACCTATTCACCCTTATCTCCCTTTACATACCTTACACAATGTTACTCCTAATTATTGAAATTCATTCACTTAATTTCCATTCCCATTAACATGATCTTGTACTCACAAACTTTGCACCATTGCTTTATAAGGTTTTGTAATATAAACCACTTTCAACAATGTTTTGTACAGAATTTTTATATACATGCTTCTGAATGTCTACCTTCTTATTTCTCCGTTTTTTTTTAACAAGAAAATGAAAAATATGGCAGTCTTCATTGTTTCAGAACAATTCTTCCATCAGTTAATTGGACTCCTATGTAACTAGGCTATCCTTTTTTTTCTTGTGACACTAAACTAATTATCTTGCTACATAAGATATAATCAATCATGAGTATGCACTGCACAAGACATGATCAGTTTAGCCTTTGCCATATATTTCACAATTCAGTTTTAAATCACCTTTACCTTCTCCTAGATGAACGGCCAGAAGGTGCCATGGGCAAGTTACCCATTCCCTCTTTGAATTTCCTTACTCCTCATGGGTGTTATGGACAGATGACCAGTTATATCCCCTGACTTATAATCAAGCTCACCATGGCCAATAATGATAATCCAAAATCAAGAGGTGCAACGGGGAAATGCACCTCAAAAAAAGAATACCTTGATTTTCCGGTGTTGACCTTTCAGCCTTAATGATATTCTTAGAATCACCACATTTCCATTTAGACAACATAATTTCTTTCCAGCAACAAACCAACATCCTCTATTTGACTATAACTAACTGTTCTTTCCCTCCCCATAGTTTGCCTTGTCATCATCTCTTTGCTGTGCCATCTGCCTTTTTAGCTTAGCATAGCGCCATATGACCTCTGATGTCTGGCGCTTACTTTTTTTTTTTTGGGCATTAACTCACTCACTGCATTAGCATCCAATAAATCCATCCTCAATTTCTCATCCACTGATATGTAATCAATCATACTCTTCTGCTCGCCTCTCTCATCTCTCCTCCATGTGTACCTATGGATAATTTGATTCCTAAAAAAGGTTTGCTAAGAACATACATGTGTCCACCGGATGCTCACCATTTTCATTCACTCCATCCACTCCCCACTTTCCCACCACACCTGCTACCTCACCAACCCTTCCATTCGTGTCTCCAATTAACACTATTCTACTCCCTCTGCCACGGGCAGCTGGCAACACTAGCGCAGTGCTCCTTCCGGAGGGACACGGGACCCAAGAATTGTCAAAAGAAAAGACGATAAAATTACTGTTGATGTTGTATAGCACTCTCCCTGTCAGCTTTCCTCCTTGGAGTATACTAATAGTGAGCACCACGTGAAGGTGGAGATGGACTGCTCTACCATTTCAGTAGTGGTAGACGTGATTGCTTTAATGTTTTCCTTTTCCCAATACTTAAGTTCTTTCTTTGAACAGTAGCAATCTTCACACACTCAATTAAACCTCAATGGCTACGATACTGCCACTGCGTAGTGCAGTGGTTAAATGTCTCCAGTTCCCCCCTTATGACTTTGTATTTTTCATTACGTACTGACTTCTTGGGTACAGTTCATATGGTGGACTTACATGTTCCACTTATATACCTATTCAATAATTATAAACTGGCCATTGTTGCCACTCATATTCTTCGCTGGTAAACCAACAACAGGAAATTGTCTTCTTTGATCTTCTCGCCTCCTTTAAGGTTTCGTTTCTCTAGTCTGAACTCTCAACACTAGATGAGAAGTGAGTTAAAGGATCAGTTAGGCCTAGTGTGGAGTTGATGTCTAACGTTTAATGATAACTACTAAGGTACGCCGATTAAAGCCTCCATAACCACGTACCTGAGTTCTAGCCCTCTCGCGGTACTTGACAGCCGCCTCGGTGGAGTCACAGCACGAGGAGGCATCACTCAGGGGCCGCCCGTCCTCCCCTCCACTGGCTACCTCGCCACTCTCCCGTTGTCTCATCTGTCAACGGGAAGTAACATAAGGAATGACACCCTTATTTGTGAGAGAGAGAGAGAGAGAGAGAGAGAGAGAGAGAGAGAGAGAGAGAGAGAGAGAGAGAGAGAGAGAGAGAGAGAGAGAGAGAGAGAAAGAGGGAGGGAGGGAGGGAGGGAGAGGGGAGAGAGAGAGAGAGAGAGAGAGAGAGAGAGAGAGAGAGAGAGAGAGAGAGAGAGAGAGAGAGAGAGAGAGAGAGAGAGAGAGAGGGGGAGAGGGAGACAGAGGGAGACAGAGGGGGAGAGAGAGAGAGAGAGAGAGAGAGAGAGAGAGAGAGAGAGAGAGAGAGAGAGAGAGAGAGAGAGAGAGAGAGAGAGAGAGAGAGAGAGAGAGAGAGAGAGAGAGAGAAAAAAAAAGTTGCCGCCTTAATATTTGAACTGTATAATCCAATAATCAACGAAAACGGTAAATTATGAATCTGTTCGTTAGTTTGTTTAAGTGCATATAATTGCGGGAGAAAATTCGATACGTCCCATGTCCTAATTTTGACAAAAAAAGGAGAGAAAAAAAACACCTATGTGCCGGCTTTCTTACATTTGTCTTTCATAAAAAAAAGGCGCCTTGGGAAAGTAAATTTAGCACGTGTCATGAGGAATAAAAAGTGGTAGAGGTGTGAGGTTGAACATACCGCCACCCTCCTCCTTACCTCAGCCAAGACAATGTTAAAAATAAGCACATACAAATCGTGCCAAGCTGTTCATCACACAACCTTGATGACTCAACCCTCGGAGCTGTTATGGAAATAATAGTTGTTGTCCAGCCTCATTCTTTCATCTCCTCTAGTAATGCACGTACGAGGAAACTTTCACTCACTGATAATAATTCACTGCAAGAACTCCTAAAGTAAGGTAATGAAATGGTTGTGGCGAGGATAATAAACATAAACAATACACATCTATTCCACAATACATCACCATCGTGTAGACATTCCCGCTCACTCATAAGGATCTGTTTCTGTTCCCCAATGCTCCATCCCTCCCCGCCCGACCCGACCCACGCAATACAAGGTGGTTGTTGCTACACCCCTCACGCGTCCCCTACATTAAAAGTATCTCCACTGTTGCCAGATTTACCATAAAAACGGCTGCAAAACCGTAAACAAACAGTGTGTGGTTCAAATTACCTGTGAAATATATTGCAATTCTCTCTCTCTCTCTCTCTCTCTCTCTCTCTCTCTCTCTCTCTCTCTCTCTCTCTCTCTCTCTCTCTCTCTCTCTCTCTCTCTCTCTCTCTCTCTCTCTCTCTCTCTCTCAAGATTAAGTGACTTGAAATCCGCAACACTCTTTAACAGTCACGTCACCTGGGTGTGCATCCTTCTCTCAATACCTTCGCGTCATTGATGAATGCCTTGTGTCAAAAATGAATAACTATTTAAAGTCACTGCGATTAGTCTACCAATTATTCAAAGGAGAGAGAAAAAAGTTACAAGAAATGCAACAACAAAAATATGCATTACTTTTATCAATTAATATAATATCCATACCCACGCATGCAAGAAAAATCTTTTTGATGTTGTAAAGCGTTGTGGACGACGGTACTTGGGAGCCTCAGCCAGCACCTGTTGCACTTTCATGTACTAAGTGTATCAAAAGTCAAAACACGTGACTGGGCCGCCGCGACGAGTGTGAGCACCAGGGGAGAGCTGTTCACCACCAGACTGGTGACGGGCAGCGTGTTAGATGGTGACGATGATAGTACCTCACTTGTCATCCTGTGTCCCACGCCCGTCCTCCCACAAGGTGACCCACGCCTTGTGACAAACAGGTGGGGTTGGAAGAACATGTGAGAGTCAGGGTTGGGTTCACCTGGGAGCGGGAAGGCTGACAACTCAGATCTGTTAAAACAACAAGGACCAGCTGTCTTGCTTACGTTACTACCGTCAGCTGCACAAAACCATCATCGCTGCTTTCTCAAGTTATCTACAGTTACTGTGTACACCGCACTGCCAAAACCCCGACCCTACGCTCTACATGCTTCAAGCGTAGCGGCAACAATACTGTCAAAGTGGGAAAGAAGACATGATAGATGAAGGCTTTCATGTAACTGATCTTCATCAGTCAGTCCGTGCACCGTCCACTCGTGTCCTAACACTTCATAAAATATAAAGCTATCCTTCACCTCACTCTGTCACTCGCTGGCACAAACTACCTCGTAAACATTTTTCACGAGATCTACGAGAGTTCTTGCAACAGGTACGTCAGACTTTATTGATTTATTTTAATGGCTTCAGGTGCATTAACACCCTGAATATAGTGTCATGGCAACTCCGTTTATTGGCGGCGTGCGTCAGTGGTCAGGATGCTTATCATATGCTCTTTGATTTTTAAGCAAACGATGTTATGGAGACGAGCAAGATGAGGTGCAGGGTTCTCTCGTCTTATCCTGGTCCCTCCCCTCCCTCCTAACCCTCTCCTGCTATCTTTAACCCGGGGCTGGCGCTTCCTGACAGCTGAGCCGCCACTCAACGTCCCCACATACCCTCTCTTCCGCTCATACGTAACTTTCCTTAAATCCTTTCGCTGACTCCTAGCAAAGCCCGAAGGTGACCCAAAGTGTCCCCAAGCCTCCCTACACACTGTAACACGGCACCACGTTGCTCGGTCCACAACTAAAACAAGTTTGTCCCCACACTGAAGCTTCATTGCCAACACTACATTCAAGGTAAAGTTCGAAACAAACAATTTCCTCTATGAAATTACAATTTCTTCACTATCTCCCAAAACAGATACCGTAGCCATCCCTCACAGCTGTTGCAGAGACCTACGGGCGGTGTGCAGCATACGACCTACTTCACCCACGAGGAAATATTACGATAAGTAGAGCAGCGAAACGTGGGTGTCATGCCGGCCCGATTGATATGTCCTTGTGCATGAGAGGGCAACTTCCTCTTCCTATACGCTTCACTTACAGTATGAAAATGCAATTTCGATTTACTGATAAAGATCACACACACACACACACACACACACACACACACACACACACACACACACACACACACAGATCCGTCTCTATGTGCTCTGAGATCTTTCTTGGAGGGTAATGACTGACGACCACGAGTCCAGACCATGGTGAATCACACCCACCCACGCACTTGATCGTGCAGTTTAGTGCTTCCATGGAAAAAAGAATTGCAAGAATGCTTGGGAAGTGCTGAAGTGGATGGAGAGTTATTTGACGAGAAGACAAATGAGATTATTTATAAGGAACACATAGTATCCTTATTAAAGTGTGACAGAGTAGCCCAGAGGTCAGTCGCAACCACAATTTAATTTCTCAATGTGAACAACCAAATGGTCAGGGTAGTTATGTTAAAACATTTGCGGACTTTAATTCGTTATAACGAAATTTCATGATAATGTACGATTACCTATCCATGATTCTTTTGTCAAATAGGGATGGTAACAACTCTGCAATACTCACTATGAACACCATCAGCGACAACTACCATTGTCATGAGCAGCAGATCAGTGAGCAGCCACTGCCAGACACAATGTTATTTCTTTGTCCTATTAGAACCTTTTACTGCTCTGCTTGCACCCCTTATTGGGAATGTTTGAAGGACCTTTTCTCGCATTTAAGCTTCCGCTGCATCGAAGGGACCGGATGGCTCTAATAGTCCTCAGTTCGTGACCTAAAGGTTGCGAGTTCGATCCTGACTCACAGCACCTTCTTGGTGAGGGTTAGCGCTCTTTCGTTAACCCTAGTAGAACTATATGGTTTATAACTACCTAGTTCGTGAGAATTATTTAATCACCTTTAATACGCTGCGTTGAAGTGAGTTAATAATGGTCTCAAACGGTAGTTCGAAGAAGCTACCCTTACATTATCATGGGTTTAGAGTTTAGACGAACAGTTGAAGCTCCAGCATGCTAGAAACATACCCACATGCCGTTTGATTTGAATCAGTTGTTCTTGTAATTAATGACACCGAAATTTCAGGACGCAACATTTTTATATAAAATAAATGATTAAGATAAAAAAAAATTGTATATTCATAAAGATAAGATTAGCCTTCATATGACGATAAAAATCTAATCTTATCTATAAGAAAATTAGTTTCCAGGCATGGGTGTGCAAAGTAAGGATGGTGAGGGTGGCGAAATACATGCATGTGGTTTAAGGGGAGGGGTAGACTGGGGGCACAGCTCCAAATGCACGGAACTACTTGTCTACACCTGGAACAAAGATTTCTGCCCTGTTGAACGTGAAGGCTTGTCCCTCAAGCCAGACAGTACTGCCGGTTTTTGGCGTCTTGATTTATAATAATAATATACAACAACATCCTTCAATGACGGTCGTCCTTCAAACTTTTTTTTCAAGAGAAGATTTTAAAAATATTTAGTTTCAAACCCATAAAAATATGCGATTCTGAAATGTTGCTCACGACAATGACATTGAAACTACTTACTATCAATACATTGAAACATAATTTAAGTTAAACTAACTTTAATTCAGTTTCCTTCATAATTATTTCAAACTTGTAATACTTTTCAGACTGCTTCTTGAAAATGTTTCGAATTTGCGTATTTATCGCATCACTGCAAAATTCTAAGAAATACAACAAAACAAAACCAAAAGCAGGATTTACAAATATTATGAAAGACCACGGTGTCAACAAGTGCCGTCCTGTTGAACACATTCACAGTGTTGTGTGAGTGTCGGCGCGTCGTGTCGCCTTCTCTCCCTTGAATGATGGGTACAGTTAACATATCACCTTTAAATACGTTTAGAGCTGAAGCGATAACTGTCATCGTCGGGATTTTTCAGTAATAACTATTTCTTTTTAAGGAAATGCTACAACGATAATCAATAAATACATTGGGTATTTTGCCACGACAGAAATCACGCACTTAATATTACAATTTGTATTCTTCTACATTTACTTTGCAACATTTCAATAAGTGCGGCGCATTACATTTATAAAGTGAGTCTAAAGTGTAATGGAGAACACACTACAATATTTGAGTTGTTTAGGCGTGTGTTGTGGCTATGAGAGTAAAAAACAAAACTGATGATCTTATAATATTTTACGTTGCATTCACGATTTTTAAAGGGAGTTTTTATTTAACTTAAGCGGACAATCATAAATGCAGTGTGATACAAACATTTCATTTAGTTACTGCCACTTCATTATGATAAGCTCTGCGGTGTATTGCTAATAAGCTAAACAGTAATATCTCTCTCTCTCTCTCTCTCTCTCTCTCTCTCTCTCTCTCTCTCTCTCTCTCTCTCTCTCTCTCTCTCTCTCTCTCTCTCTCTCTCTCTCTCTCTCTCTCTCTCTCGAAATTGACAAGTTGTTTCATGGCAAAGCACTTTGTTTGCATGGGAATGAATTATGACATTTCAAATAACTGCAAAGCTCATTTCTTACTTATAAAATAGGATTATAGACTAAAAAATAAAGGAAAATGCATTCAATAATATTAATACTAATATTAATATTAATATTAATGATAATATCATAATAATTATAATAATACTAATAATAATGATGATAAAATAATAATTTTAAAATTTATCCCAATATTTTCCTAGAGACCTAGGTCACATACACTATTGTACTGTGGCTATCTATGCCAGCATTTTATCTCAGTATTTTTTTTTCCGGATAATTTGGAAAATTTTATGTAGGTGGCAAGAGCCGCACGGATCTCTTGAAAGAGACGCAGGTTGCTCGACCGCTGACCTAAAAGCAAACGCAATTTAAAATGATTAATGTGTGCTTTACAAGTTCAAAGAATATATCAAGTTTGTGTGTTGAGGGCCTTGACGAAGTCCATATGATTAGAAACAATGTTTTGGATGTTGTTGTTTTAAGTTCTGTTCTAGTCTTTCCTAAACTTTAAATTTACTTCCAGGGGCTGGTACTCGTGGTTCAGCTGACGCGCCCTCAGACCTAAGCTTATCCTAACTTCCCTTCAGAATTAGTACAGAGGATAGGCGACCGTAACTGAAAGATTTGGTAAGTGGGAACTCGCTTCCCGTTTACCATCAGATTCTAGGGATACCTCGGATACCTCACAACATTTTTTCGTCTTATGTGGTCTTCCTGTGACTTGATGGAGGAGAAACAATTTGTCTGAATACTACTTCCCTTGAAGACCGATTGTTTCATATTTATTAGTTTGGGGATTCCGTCGTTATGCCACCAGTGTAATGCCAGTAATTTCCTTAGCTACACTAATTTACTCTCATCGACTCACTGAGTCTTATGATGAGGTGACCAAAATTTCATCGCATACTCGAAGTGGGCTCTGACTAAGCTGATATACAGTGGTAATTTTATATATATATATATATATATATATATATATATATATATATATATATATATAAAGAAAACCTTATGTTTACAACGCCCAGCATTCTATTAGCTTTTATCTGCGGTGTCTTTGCATTGCTGTGAGAATTTAAGGTTCGACGCAATCGTAACACCGAGATCCTTGACATTCTGTACGCTTTCACGTTTCATACGGCATATTTCATATAAGTATTTTTTTTTTAATTCCCATTTGAAGATTATGACATTTGTCAACATTAAAAGGCATTTCTAATCTTACATATCATGCTGAAATTTTGTGCAAGTTTTCCTGGAGACATTGCCTGCCGTGGTCTGAGATTACCGAGTTTCCGATTTTCGCATTGTCCGCGAATTTTACATAAAAATCATTAAGGTCAACATCAATGTCATTTATGTGAATAAATTAATAGTACAGGCTCGATAACTGAACCTTGAGGGCACTCCTGGTGACTGGTACCCAATCAGAAGCAGTCCCATTGCAAACGAACCAGTGTTTTTTATTGCTTAGCCAGTTATCGATTTAATCGTGCACATTACTTTTAATCGCAAGTTGCTTGACCTTGAACATTAACCTATTATGGCGAACTTTATCAAACGCATTTTGAAAATAAAAATATATAATGGCTAGAATCTATTATTATCTTAGACGAAAAAAATCATTATAAAATTTTACCAGGATAAAAAAAAAAAATATTTTTAATTTATATAGCCGTGTTCCAGGTCCCTGATCACTGAGTTATTTTCTGTTAACTAACTATTTTGTCTCTAATTATGTTTTCAAGCAATTTGCCGACAACGCATGTCAGCAAATGGACCTGAAATTCCCTGGTGTAAATGTGTCGCCTTTCTTGAAGACTGAGGTGCAGCCTTCCAGTCGGCAGGGACTAAAAGCCTTGTCATAGGGATTTGTTGTCTCGTTTTTTCCTTTAAAGAGTGAGTGATACATGTTGTCTGGTTCTGGACTTTCATTTGTTTTCATATTATTAGTGTATTCAGGATATCTTCGGTAGTTATTTCGAAGTTTTACGGTTTTTATTCAGAACGTATTAAATGATGACTATTGTTACTACTATATCATTATCTTTGTATAGTCTCATCTTTTCGGGTGAATCGTGCGCTTTTTTATGGTTGTGTAATATATTTGTCACCTGAAGCAGCCGTTGGATTTCATTATTAAACCAGGGATGAATTTTTATTATTGTTTTGTCATCTAGCCGTACGGGATATAATTACTTTAGTGTTAGTAGTTGAGTTTTTAAATAAGTCCACGCTTCGTCAACCTGGATTGTTTCTGCGCTAAACCTGTCTCGTTTTCGTCTCCTCGTATTTCCAGTGTCTAGTTATCTACAATGTCGTCATAATTGAATATCATACAACTTCTGCAAGGAACTAAGATTCTGCTTATAATAACGACGACGACGAAGACAACAACAATAATAATATCGAATGATGATGATGATGATGACAAAAAAAGTAATAATAATAAACTTAATATCAATAATATAATAATAAAATTAATAAAAAATTATTATTATTATTATTAATGATAATAATAACAATGATAATCAGAACATCATCATTTTTATATAGTATCACACCCAACCTGGCCACTGCCTTTGTCCGGTGAAGGTGAATGTGAAGGCAGGACTTAGGTTGCCAACATTAACCGCCACTGTTTGTTATGGTTTGAAAGGGCGCCTCTGCTCCCTTGTTTACTATGTACGTACACTACGTACCTCAGGGTAATTATAGTGCCTCTATGGTCCCCAGATGGAGGGAGAGGCAAGGGATGCTTTCAAACTAAGGGAATATGCAGGATGATTATGATGATGGGACGGTGTGTGTGTGTGTGTGTGTGTGTGTGTGTGTGTGTGTGTGTGTGTGTGTGTGTGTGTGTGTGTGTGTGTGTGTGTGTGTCATACTAACCTTCCTCCGTCGCTTGTTGCAGTAGTAGTGAATAATGTTCATCCACACGAGGGACATGGTGGCGGAAGGGGCTCGAAATCAAAACGTTACACCAATGTCTCTCCTCTTCCTCGATTTGCTTCGTCTTAATCGTAACACAGCCTTTCCTCACTATTTTGTCTGTTGTCTTTTTGTTGGCGACTCTTAATAGTAATTCTGAACATTAAATTATATAATTAATATCACTCGTAGGACGGTGTGTGTCGCCGATGTCCCCCAGGCACCTGTGCTGTCCTGACACCTTGTCTCAACAGATTTTTTTTCTTCTTATGGTCCAGCATGTGGTGAGGAACAAGAAGTATCGCCTTGCGGTGATATAAGTAAGTTATATACAACGATAGTAAAAATGAAGCCTCTTCCTCCTTTTTGTCCCTGAAAACTGCGAGCGTTGGCTATAAACACTGTAAATGACTTGGGGCAAAGTCGCGGAGCGATACTTTACGGGCGACCACAAAGGGAGGTCCGGGCACTTAGCCGCCACGTGCCGTCAAGCTGCTTTACAGACAATGTGCACACGAAGGATATACTGAGTTGGCTATGAGGTTGTTGCTGTTCATCCGCACAACCTTCACACCATCAAGGACAGGGGCAAGAACAGACTTTGTTCAATATTTTATATCTTTAGCATGACTGATTTAATCGGATTGCAATTGGACGGCATGTGATAATATTCTATAGTCAGCTTTTCTTCCTCCTTTCCTAGGAATGCGTGCTAACATTTTTTTCTAATGTTCACTTTTTTATATAAAAATGACTGAACGAGTAAAAAACTACACATGACACAATCCCGATGCGTCGTTGGCGCCACCACCTCCAACTTCATCGACGCAGCAGAAAGTACAACTAAAAGACGAAATTTATTTTCCAAGACAAAATAATGTAGAACAATACTTAAATCAACTAAAACTGTGAATAATTTTCTGACGTAAGATTAAACGCTTACCACATTATTTCCAAAACGTAACAACGCACTTGAATTAACCTCCCTCCTTTTATTCAGTGTCTATGTGTTCCAGGAGCACCACCACACACTCAAGGTGCACTGCGAGACCCTAGTCGAGTGTGGGACAATTGAACTTAAAACACACCAACATAAGCGTCCCGTCTCCACTACCACTCTTGGCCACACTCGCGGCGCTGGGCATTCTTGCAATACTTTGCAGCCACAATTGTTTTCGTCCATGTGATGGCAACCAGCTTTGTTAGTGCGACGCCCTCTGTACAATTGACACTTTTCAAGACGGTCTTAAGGCGGTTCAACGATTAGTGTGAGCGTTATCACGTAGAGGAGCATTACACACAATGAGAAGTGTTGCAATGACACCAGACGGAGGGCAAACATCCACCACTAATATCGATGTCAATCACGCAAGACCACTATTTTCGGGGGTTGTTGAAGTAGGGAGACACCACCGCCTGATGGCTTTGACGAATGACACGTGTGCGGTGATTACTCTCTCATTGGTGCCGCATCGACGGCGTTCACTATTTCCTTCACACCAACACCATAACACAAACAACTTAATGGCGCAGGAGGAGAGGAACACTCGTATGCAGCTGGCCGGGTGTACCGCAGCGTAAGCGAGGTGAGACTTACAACAGTTTCACACTCCCCAAAGTCTGTGAGATGACTGTCGCTCTCACCTGACCCAGCTAAAACCCCCCACGCTCCCTATACTGCCTCTTGTACACCTGCCCAACGAAAGATCGTCACCGAGTGGGCGGGGAGAGGCTCAGGTGGGCGGGACTTGGGGCTGAAACTTCTTGGTGTCACGCTGAATGGGAGGCGGTAAACCAGAGGCGTACCGTGAAGCGTCAGTGGGCGGGGCGATGAGCCTTGCGGAGAGGATGTGATCTGAATCAGTGGGCGGGATTTACCCTTAGCGTTGAAAAAAAAATAAAAAAAAATAAATAAATAAATAAATAAATAAATAAAAAAAAAACAACCAACTGCCATCTTGTTATTTCACGTTATGCAGGTAGATGAATGATACGAATGAATCAGCTGATCAACAGGTCAACAAACATCAACATCTATAAGTGGCCGAGATGCATCAAAACAGGTAAATACGACGCACACCAACATTTTTCAATAAAAACTGAAGCAAACAAAAACATGCTCTCTCTCTCTCTCTCTCTCTCTCTCTCTCTCTCTCTCTCTCTCTCTCTCTCTCTCTCTCTCTCTCTCTCTCTCTCTCTCTCTCTCCTCTCTCTCTCTCTCTCTCTCTCTCTCTCTCTCTCACACACACACACACACACACACACACACACACACACACACACACACACACACACACACAGAAAAAAAAAGTGTTACAGCTAATAAAACAGATTGCAAGGAAACTTACTGTATTAGGGAAAAGCAATCCTATCTTGCTCCGTGTGACACTAAGTGAGCTCAGAATGGTTTAAGTCTCGGAGGAAAACAAAAATTTAGCTTGAGAAACAGCCAGAGCGTATGTTGTTATTACTTCATTTGTATTATGTTTAACCAAGTTTCACAGCGGAAGTAGAAACGGCGGTAGTGGAGGCAATATTATCATTATTGTCATCCTCATCACCATCAGAACCGTCCTAGTTGCACAGTGGTTACCGTGTTCGGATTAAAACATTGAGGGTATGAGTTTCGAAACCTCGGCCAGTGCGGGGATTCAACGGCTTATCTGCTTTTATACTGAAAGTTTTGTTCTCCAAGCGGAAGTTTGGGCGGAAAGTAGTGACCTCGCTGTCCAGCATAAGCAAGGGGTTAACAATCCTCTCCATCTCCTGTGTGTGTGTGTGTGTGTGTGTGTGTGTGTGTGTGTGTGTGTGTGTGTGTGTGTGTGTGTGTGTGTGTGTGTGTGTGGTGTGTGTGTGTGTGTGTGTGTGTGTGTGTGTGTGTGTGTGTGTGTGTGTGTGTGTGTGTGTGTGTGTGGTGTGTGTGTGTGTGTGTGTGTGTGTGTGTGTGTGTGTGTGTGTGTGTGTGTGTGTGTGTGTGTGTGTGGTGTGTGTGTGTGTGTGTGTGTGTGTGTGTGTGTGTGTGTGTGTGTGTGTGTGTGTGTGTGTGTGTGTGTGTGTGTGTGTGTGTGTGTGTGTGTGTGTGTGTGTGTGTGTGTGTGTGTGTGTGTGTGTGTGTGTGTGTGTGGTGTGTGTGTGTGTGTGTGTGTGTGTGTGTGTGTGTGTGTGTGTGTGTGTGTGTGTGTGTGTGTGTGTGTGTGTGTGTGTGTGTGTGTGTGTGTGTGTGTGTGTGTGTGTGTGTGTGTGTGTGGTGTGTGTGTGTGTGTGTGTGTGTGTGTGTGTGTGTGTGTGTGTGTGTGTGTGTGTGTGTGTGTGTGTGGTGTGTGTGTGTGTGTGTGTGTGTGTGTGTGTGTGTGTGTGTGTGTGTGTGTGTGTGTGTGTGTGTGTGTGTGTGTGTGTGTGTGTGTGTGTGTGGTGTGTGTGTGTGTGTGTGTGTGTGTGTGTGTGTGTGTGTGTGTGTGTGTGTGTGTGTGTGGTGTGTGTGTGTGTGTGTGTGTGTGTGTGTGTGTGTGTGTGTGTGTGTGTGTGTGTGTGTGTGTGTGTGTGGTGTGTGTGTGTGTGTGTGTGTGTGTGTGGTGTGTGTGTGTGTGTGTGTGTGTGTGTGTGTGTGTGTGTGTGTGTGTGTGTGTGTGTGTGTGTGTGTGTGTGTGTGTGTGTGTGTGTGTGTGTGTGTGTGTGTGTGTGTGTGTGTGTGTGTGTTTAGCTTCAAATCACCAGAAATGGTTATACGCCACATTAGAGAAATAAACAGACTATGTAAAACAGACGATGTGTAAAATGTTGTGGCAGCAGTAACGGCTTGTGGTAGTATTGATTAGTAGTAACAGTCATAGGTGGTGATAGTAGTAAAAGTATTGGTGTTAGTATTGAAGGATGGTGTTGGCGGCAGTGGCAGCAGCAGCAGTAACAGCAATAGTAAAAAGGATGAAGCACTACTACCACCACCACGTCAAACCACAAATCCATGATAAAGTCCCCGTAAAATTTTATTAGTTCAGTGTTAATATTAGCTTTAACTATCTTCCTTTCTCCATTTGAAGTAATTTATGCATATCTCTCTCTCTCTCTCTCTCTCTCTCTCTCTCTCTCTCTCTCTCTCTCTCTCTCTCTCTCTCTCTCTCTCTCTCTCTCTCTCTCTCTCTCTCTCTCTCTCTCTCTCTCGTCTAATGTATCTCCTAGGTCTGATTTTTGACACTAAACAGCTGCTTTCAGTGGCGCGTCTTGCAAGAAACACTCGGCTAACTGTATAAATCCGTCACTAGTCTGCTGTGGTCACGAATATCATTAGAGCACATCATATACCTCATTTACCACTGGTTAGTCCGCGAAGCATTTTTTAAACACGTCGATTGGGTAACGGTTTCCGAAATTTGTTTTAATCTTCGCAATTTAGTAATGTAGCGGATGAAAATTAGACAGTGAACAGTAAATATTCTATCAAATGCCAATATTGCGGTTATGTTTTCAACGCCCCTCTGCCCACAGCTACTACGAAAGGAAAATGTAATTAAGAAATAATGCACGTAAACAATAGTGCCAAAGTAACACGTGGGGCTCGTTCTGGCTCGTCCTCACTGCCCTCTGGGAGTGAAGGCTGCCACGGGCACCTCACCAACACCTCGGTCGCTCCTGATATGGAAATGTGAGAACAAACTCTTAATATTACTCCACATGGCAGGGAAATCTTCCTTCATCATCCACACCGGACATAACCCACAAAGCGCATCGCCATAGTCATGCCTTGACTACATTCAAGGGAGTCTCTACCTAACAAACATCTAAGCTTATCCTGTAGGATAAGTCAATAGCTTTCGTTAATGTCAATTCCACATCCTCGACTTAGGATGTTCTTACAAATACAGGATCAACTTTCAGGAAGTAAACCAGATGTCCATACAACCAGAGTTTGTTTTACGAACTTTGCACGTAGCAGGCATTCATGTATGAGATTTAAGTAGAAATCCCTATTTCAACAATGATGATCTGTGACATATACCCTAAGATCCTGGGAAGACACATTACCAATGACACCTACGACAAGTACAAAACACCGAGCAACAATGTTCCAAGGATACATCTTCGTTATGCACAAACAATGACAAAGCCACACATAGCAGCGTTGGGAAAGCCCGTAACACCATGAGCCAAACCCATCCGTCGTACATAAGTCTTCCTGATGACATCCACCATTGTCAGGACGTCCTGCCAAACACAATGAAACTAATGACGACCACTATGTTCTCGCCATGCATGACACGCCGTACTGCACCACTTCATGAACATCTTATTGGCCTTCCTTCCCCCTGTCAGCCTTTAACAGGAGTTTTATTGATGAAGCTGTCCTGTGATTCTGAGGTGACACATGGGGACCACGTAGTGTTGCTCCCACGTGACGCACAGTGTAATGATACATTTCAAGCCTAATCACTTCACACTCACTTCCCCAAACGTAAAATACTTGGCTACGAGCGTTTGGTTATATTTTCGTTCTATAACGTACAAAGATACTACATCGTTGTCTTTTTTTTTCCGTGTGTGTGTGTGTGTGTGTGTGTGTGTGTGTGTGTGTAATAATAATAATAATAAACGGTTTATTGAAAAGGCAGTCCTGCGACTGAAAATATACATTGGGGAGAGGGTGACATGAGAATAAAAAAATTTGCCAAACACACGTGTGTGTGTGTGTGTGTGTGTGTGTGTGTGTGTGTGTGTGTATGTGTGTGTGTGTGTGTGTGTGTGTGTGTGTGTGTGTGTGTGTGTGTGATGTGATGTGATGTGATGTGATGTGATGTGGTGTGGTGTGGTGTGGTGTGGTGTGGTGTGGTGTGGTGTGGTGTGGTGTGGTGTGGTGTGGTGTGGTGTGGTGTGGTGTGTGTGTGTGTGTGTGTGTGTGTGTGTGTGTGTGTGTGTGTGTGTGTGTGTATATGCGGCCGCGTGTGCCCCCTTTTATCTCCTCTTTCTCTTTCTCCCGAATCGTTAATTTTCGGCTGTTATCTTCAGTGTGGAGGTTGCGCGGCTCCCAGGGTCACGCTCCCAAGCTGAGTGATAGTAAACATCTTGAGTGATAGTGGCCGCCCCTCTCGCCGACACGCCGCCCCACTATTTACGAGGTGATGCCTGCCCCTGAGAAATATCGGACCTCACCCGACGAACCCCTATGTGTGTGTGTGTGTGTGTGTGTGTGTGTGTGTGTGTGTGTGTGTGTGTGTGTTTTGACATTCCAATGCTATGATCATTCGTTTAAAATCCAGCGTCCATATATTCCTTTCTGTGTGATTGTTTGATCCCTAAACTTCCTTGGTGCTTCATTCCTTCATACCTTTTCAAATGCACACTTCCTAGTCGTTGCTCTTTTCCCGCACAAATCCATGCTTTACATAAAATTATAACCCAAAAATTATGTACATAAATAGACTGTTACCTGTCTTTTCTATGGGTGTGACGGCGGCTGTAAGCATTACGCACTAATAAAGCAAACTATAACGTGCAATTTTAACAATTATTATATATTAATAAATAGCATTTCATATGCATGTAATTAGGGGTCACATTCATTTTTACTTTCTATTTATCTTTTATTGATCAATCATCGTTATTATCTTTAAAATTGCAGTTATCCTTATGCTTCTTTTTTTTTTTTAACATAAATTGATGGCGAACTCGTAGCAGAGGACATATTTCCTGACACAATCATCAACAGTGGAACAAGCTCGTTCCTGCACCGCTCAACTACAACCTTCCCAGACTACAAGATGATCACGCCGAGCCCGTCAACAAAGATATCACTACTTCTGAGTGTTGCTGCGGCATCTTACTGGGGTTTACAACAATGCTGAACGTGTGTGCGACTACAATCACCACAACAAACTCATTGTGTGCATATCCATATAGAAACAGGTTAGCTTTTAGATAGAAGCTCTCCCGAAGGAGGGCCTCTTTAGCTAGCCTCATGTATATTTATGTAGATTTGTATATTTGTGTAACCATTATACATATGTTATTTTAACTCTTAAAAAAAATAAATAAAAAAATAATAAAAAAATAAAATAAAATAAAAAAATAAATAAACTGGGGCGCTGTCAGCATATTGCCTGCAGGTGTTCAGAATACCTTCGTGTATCGGTGGCGACGCAGAGAGAGAGAGAGAGAGAGAGAGAGAGAGAGAGAGAGAGAGAGAGAGAGAGAGAGAGAGAGAGAGAGAGAGAGAGAGAGAGAGAGAGAAAGAGAGAGGCGTCGACCTAAATGGAGTGCGAGGAGGAGGATACATCACAATAAAATAGATAAACATAACATATAATCCCAGAAATATCTGCACAAAACAAAAGCGAAACATAACTGTCGCCATCCACATCATCATCATACACTACACACTCTTAATATTTTCCATCCCCAACGCCCGCCTCGCCTCCCCTCCCCTCCCCTCCCCTCCCCGCCCAGCTGCCCCGCGCCACTTGCATCGCTCTTATAAGAAAAACTCCGCTTTGTCCGCGAGTGCATCCTTCAGTTTTATATTGAGAAAAGATATTGCCCCCCAAGGCTTTGATGGCCCGACACCCAGCGGGCAGCGTTTAATGTTGGCGTCCTTGAAATTTACAACGAAGGTAGCGAAGGAAGCATTGTGTTATTTATAGAAAGGGGAGCTTGTCGAGGCTTGAAAAATCTGTAAATGAGTAACCCTCCGGAAAGAATTATTGCAAACCATCAGAACAAATCCTTGAGGCCACGAAGCTACGTCCTCCCGTCTTCCTTTGAGGGAGTCACAGGCAGGAGGTAAAATTGATGACGGTACAGAGATTCTAAACTTTCTTCAAAATAAGCTGAGATACCGAAGGTCAAGTCAAGTGTTGCACCTAAAAGTTGAATTCACGAGGTAGAAATTAACATTCAGGTATGAAATGTGTGTAAAAGTGTGACGACACGTGCTTGTCTTGAGAGATGACATAATACTAATAAAGAAATGAAGGTCTTTGGGGGACATGACACGCAACCGAAGGCAAGTTAAGGTCACAAACGTTGTGGTAGTCAGTGGAGGACGTGCGGGGAGAATTATGTCACCTTGAAGGGAGCCTGGGCTGGGATGCATCTGATGCTGTGCTCACAGAGACTTGCGAAATAAGTAACTCTTTCCTTATATTTTTGTGAGTTGATGAGACACGCGGTGAGAAGGATGTTGGCCGTTTGGGGTTGTGAAAGGAACCGTCGACTTCAATATTAGTATGTTTAAATTTCCTTCAGGTTTTTGGTACTTTATTAAATATGAACTAAACCAGTGACTAACCCCATGAAACCTTTCAACGGAGGGATAAAAATGGAAAGATAAAATACATGTCGTTTACTGTAAAGTAAAAATTTCAACAAAAATTCCTGAATTTCAAGCAAACGACACGGCAACAAGATAAGGATGAAAAATTCTCCAGCTTAAACAGCTCACGAGATCCGCAAAGCTCGATGTGACAGCCTGACGTGGCACTGAAGTAACAAGAGGTGGCGTGACAAGGTGCCAGACGCTAGACTTTACGAAAAGAAACAAAATATTTCCGGGTGACTGCAGGGTCCTCAACATACAAACATAAACATAAACATACACACACACACACACACACACACACACACTACAGAGGGTTCAAAACTACAAGAATGTAACCACACGCAGCGTCTCCCTCTAAAACCTTACAGCGTTTGCCTTCCTTCCGTTTCTACCTCGCTCCCCCACTGTCGCGATGCCACTATACAGTCAATAGCTCTTCAAGCCCGCGATGAATGACAGCCTGACATATGGGCCGTGCCATTTTATCACTCGTCGCCTTTCAACAGTTATTTTTCACGGCAGCTTCCTGGTTGTGGAGTTGTTGTTGTTGTTGTTGTTGTTGTTGTTGTTGTTGTTGTTGTTGTTGTTGTTGTTGTTGTTGTTGTTGTTGTTGTTGGTGGTGGTGGTAGTTGTGATGATGGTGGTGGTAGTTGTGATGATGGTGGTGGTGGTAGTTGTGATGGTGATGATAGTTGTGATGATGGTGGTGGTGGTAGTTGTGATGATGGTGGTGGTGGTAGTTGTGGTGATGATGGTGGTGTGTGGTGGTGTTGACGACCGTGGCAACACAATCATGACCTTCAATACAACAAATAGATTTGAACTTTTAAACTTCGCTACACACTAAATTTTTTTATCATTGCTGTTTGTTGTTCGTTACGTTAATCTTTACCGTCTTCATCTCTCTCTCTCTCTCTCTCTCTCTCTCTCTCTCTCTCTCTCTCTCTCTCTCTCTCTCTCTCTCTGCAATAAACCAATATTTACCGGAATACGTATAACCTCCCAACCCTTCCTGCCACCACCGTCATCCATCCTCCTTTCCCTTCAAATTTACCCTAAATAAGTAAAAAGCAACACAGCCAAACCTGAACCCACTCCTTACGGCTAAAAGCGGTGCGGCGCCCTTCTTCAGATGTTGCCCTCCCTCCCTCTCTCCCTCCTACCTCCTACCCTCTCCCTCTCTCTCTCTCCCCTTTCCTCCCTCACTGCCTCTCTTGGTGTACACCTAATCCCCTTCCCCTCTCCTCCCCTCACTCAGGTGCAAGGCTCAGCTAGGCACGGGACACTGCACTTGGGTCCCACTCCAGTGAAAGATCCTGTCTCGCCTCGCCTCACTGCACACACACACACACACACACACACACACACGCACACACACACACACACACACACACGCGCACACACACATGCAAGCACACACACACAAGCAAGCACACATGCACGCACACACACACACACACACACACACACACACACACACACACAAGCACACGCGCACACACACACATACACAAGCACACAAGCACACGCACAAGGTCAGGGGCCGAATGGATGTGCCAAAACACTTCTGCGAGGCCGGCCATCACCTTCACCACCACACTACTAACTCATCATCACCATCGTCACCACCCACAGCACCACACAGACCTAATAATCCCCCACTAAATCCCTTCTCACAGCGTCACAGGCCACTTTACACCCACCCACGAGCCCAAAGTCCCCGCCCACCGCCCCCACCCCACCCCTACACGACGCAAGGTGAGTAAGAACGGAAGTGACTCAGGTGGTGATGGTGGTAGTGGTGGTGACTGGTACCCGACACCACCAGCACTACCACCACCACCACCCTAACCTACATTCACGCTAAATATATAAAGTGAGGGGACGTATTTTTATAAGGATGGAAGTGAATGTGTATGTGTATGAGTGAATGCATTTGTGACTGAGTGTGTGTGTGTGTGTGTGTGTGTGTGTGTGTGTGTGTGTGTGTGTGTGTGTGTGTGTGTGTGTGTGACAGGTGTGATTTCTCTTTCAAACACACACACACACACACACACACACACACACACACGTTTCCACACATTCTTTTTTATCTCTCCCCCATATCTCGTCGCCTATCTTACTTGTCACACTAACCGACAAGCTGATAACGATCGATAACAGATGTAGGGAGGGACAGCTACATTACGACAGGGCTAAGAAAATACAAGGAGAGAGAGAGAGAGAGAGAGAGAGAGAGAGAGAGAGAGAGAGAGAGAGAGAGAGAGAGAGAGAGAGAGAGAGAGAGAGAGAGAGAGAGAGAGAGAGAGAGAGTAAATAATAATAAAGAAGGGTGGGTGAGGTAACGCAGTATAATGGGTAAGCACTTTCCTAAGCCCTTCCCGCAGCAGTATACAGAAGGGGAGTAAGTACTACAAACATTTCTCCCAAGAAGAGGATCACAAATACCTGACATTTCTATCTGGTTACACTTACCTCTCTATACACTTACCTACCTTCCCGCCTACATACACGTACCGTTATAAACCTACGCTACCTCGATACTACAAAACATCTTACTAACGGGGAGGTGTCTTATGAAAACAATAAAAGTCAAAGTTGAGATCACGAGCTTAAGGTTAATGGATGTCTTAAGGAAATTTGGGAAAGTTATCATCATTGAGTCGATTTCAGTCGATGCCCTTCAACAGTAAAGCGATTAAGTGCTTTCAATTACTTCAATGACGCTGAAGTGAGGAGGAGGAGGAGGAGGAGGAGACAGAGTGGTACGGTGTGGCTGGCTAATATTGGCAATGTTTGGCTTAACATTCGAGGACGATGGTTCATGCCTCGGACAAACTTCGATTATTTACTATAGTCAAGGTTTAGTCTGTAGCATATACTTCAACGCGACAGGATTAGATGCCGACGCCAAACTATGATACTTAAAGCAGTGTGAAGCTTACGCCATTAACCACTACCATAGTATAATATTTTGAAGAGATGTGTTTCTGTGTGACATTCACGAAATCCGTCTACATCCCCTCCGTCGTTTTCAGCTTCTTCCTCCCACGTAAGGGACGAACACTCCCACAAAGACAAGGAAAAAGGCTGGAACACTCATGCAGTAAGTATGTGACACCATGGTACATTGATTTGCACATGCCTTGCTACCTCCCTTCACGGACACTACCTACACTGACGTCCGCCCACGCCCACACGCCTCTTGCTACCGTAGTATCGCCCCCAAGTATGTGAAGGTCAATAAGTAAGGCACGGATGACTGTAGGCGGAGGAACAGGTGATGGCAAGGCTGGGGAGGCGAGTGTGAGGGTCATACTGCGGGGCCTACGATGACTTTTGAGAAAATTGAGTTTCTTCTTTTAGGGGATGGGTGGTTGAGAATGCAAGGGAATTAATTGAAAAGATATGTGCATGCATGGCTGTGTGTAGTTATTTAAAAATTAAAAGCAGTATACAAGATGACCTTAGTTTGTGTTGTCATGTCCCCATATTCAGTTTATCATCTAGTTAAGTTTCAGTATGTCCTCTTCACACCACCACCACCACCACCACCACCGCCGCCTCCCATCTATTTCAAGTTATACTGATTCTTATTTAGGAAAGCAGAATTTCCTTCACATTATATTATTCGTGCCCTCTCGGTTTTTTTTTCCTTCATTGTTCGCCAACAGATCTTGTTCATAGACTTGTTTCTGGTTCCTTCAATTCTCTTAAACGTCACTATAACTCATCTTCCTCTCTCTTTGTACAACGTGAACAACTTTATATTTTCAAACTCTCCTTACAGGGCGGCTTTCTTGCATTTACTCGTTTTCGCGGCCACCCCTTGTACCTGAGAGAGAGAGAGAGAGAGAGAGAGAGAGAGAGAGAGAGAGAGAGAGAGAGAGAGAGAGAGAGAGAGAGAGAGAGAGCAGGTAAAGGGGGAAGGAACTTGTGATCAGACAAAGAGAACCAGCTGCCGGAGCCTCTCAAGAGGAGGGAGTTGGGGGGGGGAGGAGAAGAGGAGGGTTGTGGAGGGACAGAAAACCAAGGAACAGAACGGAGCTGTGAAGGAGGAGGGAGGTGGGTGCATGCATGCCCTTGAGGTGTGGGTGTTCGGACGCCCATGTATGTTCACAACTTTCACTCACCATAACAATGACCTTTACAACCGCTGCTCTGGGTGGGGAGTCACAGGCGTATCGGGTGAGCGGAGGGATGGGATGAAACGAAAACATCAACACACTGACTGAAGCAGATGAACGCGACCCCAGATACAGGGTGGTAGGAGGGAGTAATTAAGAGGGTGAATACGAGGGCAAAGGCAAGACGAAAAGACGCACACAGAGCTACAACACATTAGAAAAGAGGATTATAAAAAGCATGAGTGACACTGTAAGATAAATTATAGAGATACCCAGGAAAGATAAAGAAGAGTAGGAAAGGGAACGGGGAGAGGAAGGAGGGAGGGGAGGAAGGGAGTGAGCAAGCAAACACACCGACACGTTTCTGTTCGCCTCCCGTGACCTGGCTAGCTGGCAGCGCACAAGAGGCCAAGGACAGCGTATGGTGAGGAGTTTGGTCGAGCACGGCGTTGCTGAATAACAGTTGCGCCACCACTCACACTCGGCCTTTAACCCTGCTGATCAACCTTCGACCCAACCATCCATGTGACGCAGCAGAATGCAAATGACTTCCATATAAATATAGCTGAAATGGCAACCATAAACCTCCCTTAATTATGCTTTGAATAAAATAAAATAATTAAATTTTACAACTATTGCAGGTGTGGTGGTGTTCACAAGGCAGATGAAAACCAAAGATAGCATGTAGTTCCAGAGCTTTCCAGTTTTTATCGTCTTAATAATCCACCAAAATAGCTCACCTTAAGCCTTTCGAGTTTAATACTGCCACGAGTCGACAGGCTCCACCGAAGGGATGCTGCCGTGCCAGCCAGTGACGTACAAGCAGGCCAGAACGAGGAGCAGAGGCTGGGGATGACTGCAGAATGTTACCCTGTCGCCTCAAGGGTCCCGCTCAAGGGAGTGTTGCTATCACTTCTCCTGGACACCCAGCAGGCATTGGGAAGCACTGAGTGCCCTGAATGGCACACACTACCGCACGCACGCACTCACACTTGCACAGCACACCAGGTGTTCTACAACTGATATGGCCGGCGACGTGACGAAGGACATATATACGAGGTAACACATTAAAACACTACATCACCGACACGTTCTGATAACAGTTCTGACGCGTTATCTTGATATCTTGGACCACCATCACCTGGGAGCACACGTTTAGGTATCGTACTTCAAAGCCTTAAACCCATCTGGCATTACTCACTCTCAGACCGACTAAGAACACTACGATCCCCACAGCTTTTCCGCCAGTAACACACGCACACGCACACACATACACGAGGGCACAACGGAGGCCGACCAGGTAATAGGCATAACTAAAAGGTCAGCGGCGTGCCCAAGCCTACCTACCCACACCATACGGGCTCTCCAGTAAGGTTTCGACTGTTTTCATTAAGCTGAGCTGTGGTGGGAGGACTAGGGAGGGGTGTGTGAGGGGGAATGTGTAGCCTTGGTGACTGGCCATCTCACTCTCTCCAGCGGCAGCACCTCGTCGGCCCTGCACGCTGAGTCGCCACCCGTCAGCCCGGCATCAGATGGGATCAACGTTAATGAATGGCGGTGGAGGAGTCCTTTCACGTTAGTCTTTGGCAGTCATGGGTTGGTTCACCTCTCCTCGCACTCACCTCCGCCCCCGCCCCCGCCCCCGCCCCCGCCCCCGCCCCGGCCCCCGCCCCCGTCCCCGCCAGAACGCTGTGCCTCCGAGCGTGATTCACCTATGTAATCTGTGTGTGTGTGTGTGTGTGTGTGTGTGTGTGTGTGTGTGTGTGTGTGTGTGTGTGTGTGTGTGTATGTGTGTGTGTGTGTGTGTGTGTGTGTGTGTGTGTGTGTGTGTGTGTGTGTGTGTGTGTGTGTGTGTGTGTGTGTGTGTGTGTGTAAGTGTGTCGTAGCCTTCGCTCAAAACACTTCACCCAATACACCCACAAACACACCCCCACACGCGCCACACGAGCAGAGAAAGTGGAATCGCGCTTACATACATTAATGCATCTTTCTACACGGTGTTCAGGATCCCCAAACCTAACTGGGAACCCGACGCTGACGTGTTATATCAGCAAAGGTGCTACATCTCTGTCCTGCATTTCGTAACATCTTCGCAATTCCCTGAGCACTCTAAATTTGTAGGTAATATAACTAAGAACTACACTCCTTCACAAGACCAAGGGAAGATCTGTCTCTTTCCCTCTTTCAGTAGTTACATGTAAATTCAAGTGTCTACATTCCTTTGCAGCGCCGGAAGGCACACGCAAGTGACGCGCCCATGCCATACCACCCCTCCTCAACCCACTCTCCTAGCCAAGCCAGAGCCCGTGAGGAAAGACGGTGAGAGGAACTATGACGCAACACAAGGAAAAATACTGAAGAGGAGTTACGTGCGACAGATGTGCAGCTGACAGGGTGAGAAGGGAACAGAGGAGAAAAAAAGTGAGAAAGAGCGAAAAATGACTATATGGGACAAAAAATAAAAGACGAGGAAAGGAGAAAAATGAAGGTGAATAGGAAAGGATACAGACCTGACTAATTTTCAAAAAGTCAGGGAACAAACCATACAACTGTCTTAGTATGTAGCATGTCGTGTGATGGGCGCGGTCTGATCCACGCCATAGTGATAAAGACGGTGACCCCGATCTCTTGTTGCCGCTAAGGTGGTACGAGAGACAGAGAAAGACAGAGAAAGAGAGAGAGAGAGAGAGAGAGAGAGAGAGAGAGAGAGAGAGAGAGAGAGAGAGAGAATGTATAACTAGAAAACTACTATGTAAATAAATACACACACACACACACACCTACACCTACATACATACATACACAGACGTCTAAAAAGTTACCTTCATGTGTGTACGTAAGAGTACGGACGAAAAATTATGACTTGACAACCTCCTTAGCAGGGTTTCATGGCCATCCGTTAACGCGAACAACAATAACAACAACAACATTACTACTACTACTACTACTACTATAAAAAATACTACTACTACTACTACTACTTACTACTTACTACTACTACTACTACTACTACAAAAAAAAAATACTACTGCTACTACTACTACTACTACTACTACTACTACCACCACTACTACTATATAAAAAAGATACTCTCACCACCACCTTAGGGCAGCGAACAGTGACCTACCTTGACTTGAGGAAGGTCGCGGGTCACACTCTCTCCGCTGCTCCGCTTCTCCAAGAGGTCATCACTGGACATACTGCCACAGAAAAGAGAAGGAGAAAGGATCAGGATGTGTGTGTGTGTGTGTGTGTGTGTGTGTGTGTGTGTGTGTGTGTGTGTGTGTGTGTGTGTGTGTGTGTGTGTGTGTGTGTGTGTGTGTGTGTGCGATTCTTCCATTGATCAACTTTTTAAATGTTGGAGTTTTAAAACGCACGCACACACATCATACATTTTCTTCAACATTAAATATACCGTAACCCATTGAACTCCTCCTCCTCCTC
>JAPQNM010000045.1:3925068-3965068 GCA_029783475.1 Metacarcinus magister | reverse complement strand
TCATCTGAACTTTCTACTTATGTATTACAACATTATTTGTGAGTATTGAAGACAAAAAATCAAAAATACCCATAAAAGAACTGGGAAGAAATTTCAACTGAAATGTATGAACCAAGTTCTTTCTGCAAACAGACCACTACTGCTGATTGTTCTCTGAAGATCAACATGTACTTCATATTCATCTAACTTCAAATGTTCACATTTAAGAACTTTTATATAGTTTTGTTGCCTTGATCCTAAAATATCTGAGTAATAGTTCTACTTGTCTCAGGATTTGTCACTCAATCTTGATGCGCTGGCAGGCTGCTTTCTTGCCATAATTTTCCAAAGAATGTTAAGCCTGACTTGACATTAAGTGATATCCATGATAGGATCACCAAGCACTGTGCCCAAACTGCTATATATACAGCATTCACACCTGCTCTGCTATCTTTTACTTAAACAGAATCTGTGAATAAGCCAAAATTTCTGCATGCCTACCACCAATCCTAAGTAACGCTTGTAAGGAATAATATTCAATAGTTAGTATATACGTGCATTGAAACAATTAATATTATTGCTGGCTAGTTATGTATACAGTATTATGCTCAAGATAGGACTGGCAAATGTTTGAGGGCATTACTATGCCATATGTTTTGCATGGCTTTAAGACATGTGTATTAAATATGAGACTCAAATAAAGAGTAGATTAATCTGAAATTACGTGTTTGAGAACAGCTACTAGTGTGAGGCGCTTTGTTGATGAGAGTGAGCAATAATGTACAGTTAGAGGTGCAAAAATAAATAGTAGTTTCTCGGTAACGGTTGATCTGTAGTGCTGAGGTGTTTTGGATACGTGGTAAGGATGGAGGAGACAGAGAGAATTTATAGATGTGAAACAGGAGTTGAAAGATTAAGGGAAAGACATGGAAGTGGACTAAGAAGTAAAGGAAGTGTCAGATCACATGAGCGTGAGCATCTGGGAGTGTGAATGGCAGGTGTGGGTTAACGTGACTTTAAATTTACGTGGGTTTTAAGGATAAAGTGTCACTAATATCCAAGATCTTTAGAGAAGTGACTAAACTAAACCAGTACAAGTTTGGTTGGGAAATGGTTGTGGTAGATGTCAATTTGAAATACATAATAATAAAGAAAAGTCATAATTTCAAAAGTAAGGTTTAATCTTTGAACGGGGCAGACTTAGTCACCTGGTTGCAGCTCACAAACATGCAGTCACACACAACTTATTCGATAAAATCTCTATCTTATAATTCCTTCCTCAAACATTTATCCTTTATCATTTTGATGTATTACTGTATTTGCTGCCTAATTTTCATCTCAAAAATGTGTACGTCATTATTCCTCAAAACTTGGGATGATTGGTCATGAATAATTTGTTGTTCTTGTGAATGTATGAATCCTCACATTGGATTTTTTTTTTACCACACTTTTGTTAAAAATCAGATATTGGAAGCTTTGCACAGTTCATCACAATAAAAACAATTCCTCTTAATGAAAATTGTAATGCCAGGAATGTGTTGAGTGTGTCCTTAATAGAGCCCATTTTCCCTTTTTAAGTCACAAAAATTTAACTTTACTTCACTACAATCAAAATCTCCCACCAATGTTACTGTTTGACTGAGTTTAATAATCTTTTCTAAGGTCTCTAGGATATCTTCTATTATTTCTTTGTGTTCTTTAGTCCAATTTTTTTTAGGGAATGGGGGGGCGGGGGAGGACTTATACAACTACTATGTTTTGGGTTTCTCCATATTTTATCTTAATCTGTGCACTAATCAATTCCACTTTTCCTTTTTTATAATCTACATTTATCACTTTTATCCTAGAGTTTATCACTATCATCACACCTTTTTTGCCTTTCCTATCCTTCTGCCACATACTATAATTATTATTATTCTCAAAGTTAGTCTGGATGTCCTCATATAATTTTGTTTCTGCTAGACATAAAGTTTCTGTTTTTTCTCTTTTAGATAGTTTATCAACTTTAGTTTTCTTGGTATTATTCCATCTATGTCAGTATACAATACTTTTATTTCATCACTCCCTTTCGTTACGATTCCATTCATCTCTTTTTGTTTTCTTTTTAACATCTGTTGTTTATGTACCATTTCATTATCCTGGTGTTCTTTACTCTCAAAAACATCATTGTTTTTTCCTCTGTCGTTCTTATATAAGTTTTCTGCTTTGCCTCTTCCTTCAATTCTTTAAATTCTTGTTTCTCTTCTTTATTCATACTCTTTTTAATAAACACATTTTTATATTCTTCAATATCTTGAGTTTGTAAGTCCTCGCTAAGACCTCTTTTGTTGCAATCTGAGTCTTTAGTCTCAGTTTGATTTGTTTATCACCTCCTTCAAGATATGAATCTAACCTCATTACTTACTCAACTTCCTCAAATTTAGTATCCTCATCCTCATCTTTAAGTTGTTATATTATTCTTTTATGTTTTTTGTTTCTGGTCTATCTCTCTTTATTCTCATAAGTATTACTTTTTCTTTTAATCCAAATATTATCACATTCTTTTTCTTCTCTGCTGCGTCTCAGACTATGTTTTCTTTGTTTTGTACTACTTTAATTACTTTCTTTTTCATTCTATCTTTGCGTTCCATTTCTTGTTCAAATATTTCCTCAAAGCTAATTCTATCTTTCTCTTTTTCTTCTTTCCAGGTTTTCATTTCATTGTTAACAAAATCTTTGAATTCAACTCTAATCTCCTGTTTTGAAAATCCTTTGGTGTTCTTTAAAGCTTAATTTCTTTCATTCCTTTACCCTCTCATCATTTACTTTCTTGAGGTTTTCTATCTAATTTTTCAAATAACCATTCATTAAAGTTTGATTCATTGATGTTCATCCTCTCTAATAACTTCTAAAGTGATTTTTTTTTCATCCACTCGCCTCTTCCCTTACTTCCATATTTTCACTCTTCAATTTTTTAACCTCCTTTACCCTCTCATCATTTACATTCTTGAGGTTTTCTATTTCAGTCTTCAAATCCCTTCTTTCCGTCCGCCATTCATTGAAATATGACTTAGTGGTGTTCATCTTCTCCAATAACTTTTCAACTGCTTTCTTACATCCACTCACCTCCAACTTTACTCCCCTCATCTCAATACTTGTTCTATCTTCTTCTGCCTCAATTCTGTGTAATTTCACCATGGTGTGTGTGTGTGAAGGTGATGTTGGCCTGTTATATAGATAGATATATAGATAGAGATAGATATATCTCTAAATGAAAGCTAAGAGAACCAAAAATGTATGAGTAGTACCTTTCAGTATGGAGGTCAGAGGAAGTGAGGGAGGAGTCTTCTGAGCCAACACTATTCAAGGAAGCACAGTTCACATCCCTCTGCTCCTTGGCCTTCCTCTCTTCCCACTGGGCCTTGACCTCATCTGCTACACGTCTCTTCAGTTCTTCCACCCGACGCCTTTCATTCTCAATGACTAAGGTTCCTGTAAAAAATTAGAAAGAATGTTATTGTACAGTAGAATGATTATTCATTATTTATATGAGTTGTGTTACAATTTATATCAATTTCAAGGTTTCAGTGTTTGGTGTTCATCACCTTGCTTTGCCAGTAGCAGCTGCCTATTACGTTCAATCTCCATTAGTGTTGCTGAGGTCTTGCGGCCAAGGGAGCCGTCTGGACAACCCAGTGGAGTAGATGAGGTGACCTTCAATTCATGATGAAAAAAAACAATAGAAAAATTAGTCGATGTCATTTAATCATTAATTCATGTTTATTTTCCATAAAGAAAATTAGATTAACAGGCACATCAACATGTGATGCACGCAATGCAGCAGACAATTCAGAAGTAATTTGTAATAATTTTCTGAAGTACTAAGTTATGTCCTTATATTAAAAAAAGATTTCACATTAATGAAATACTCATGGACCAATTCTATAGAAAATTTTTTCTTATTTCAACCTCCAAAGGGATAAAAACACATCTTTGGCATTTCAAATAAAACTATTATCATTATGAAATTTATGAATTTCAATTTCACTGATAAGCCATCCATTTATAAAGATGAATCTTGATTTCACTCACAAGGACCAATATCATATCCTCCTCCTCCTCCTCCTCTTTTAAAATGATTCATACATGCTTGCAAGTGTCAACCTTGTTCACCTACTGACAGTTTGCCAAGCTGCAGTCTCTAGCATCCTCTCTGCACAGGCCTAGATCAATGAGGTCCTGAACCATTGCATTCTAGGTTTTCTTGAATCTACCTCTAAAAACTCTACATGCAAATGCATATATGCATGCATTTATATGCATAAAGTTGTTTATTGGAAGCAGCCACAAATGACAATGGTAGGCTACTGGTGAGGCATTGTTGGTCTAGTATCATCTGGTCTCACCTGGTGTATTCTGTCAAGGTCTTCCTGAGAACGATCTAAGAGGTGCAGGCGGGATAACCGCTCCACCAGCTCGCCCCCGCCACTCTGCGGGTCATCCACACACCAGGCACAGGACAGACAAGTAATACTATGTGAGGTTACATTTGAAACCTCAGTCCCACATCATACTTAGATATAAATGAATAATGAATGTTTTGATTGATATACATATTCAGGAAATATTGGGAATGTGAATGAGAATTTTAAGTTCATTTGATAGGAGATGAGTGAGATGATTTAGTTGTGCAAGAAAGTTAATGTGAAAACTGGTATGTAAAAATAGTACATCTACAATGATACAAGATACTTTTGAGTATCAAATGCTTGTACTGTATATCTACTTCTGATGATAAATATTTCAAGTGTCAGCTTAGCCATTCAAAAAAATATTTCCACATGGGGTGACAAAATCACTTCTGATGGTAAAGGTTTGTTGGTCACCATAACAAAATCATAGCTACTTTGTAAATAGAGCTTATTCTCTGTCACTGCTTGGACCTTTTCCTCTAAATTTTCATATTGCTCTCAAGATTATCATAAAACTGGACACTTGAAGGTTGATGCTCTACTGTAGATGCATTTATTACATTGCAAAACTTCTGTACATTAGTTTTGGTCTTGAAGAACAATATAAGTTAACTTTCACAGACATTGAGTTTATATTTAAAAAAAAAATTATTTTACATTAAATGATTCTGGTAATAAATGCCAGTGGGGATATTATGGACAATATTTTAACTGAAGAAAAGATTATCCCACTATAGCAAATCTATTTACTAATCACACAATAGAGAAAAAAGGAACAGGAGTTGCAATGACTGGCCAGCGTTTTTAATTTCTGTGAGCAAATGGAAGCCACGGGGTTTGAATAGGAAATGGAAGATAAGTTTGAAAGTCCAAATATGTACACAATCATGATGCTAAGAAATATACGGATGGATTTTCACTTCCTAGATAAAGATATAATGAGAAAAAGTATAACTACAATGATTAGACCAAAATATGGAATAATGGAATATGCACAAGAAAATGCACAAGAAAAACATGTGTTGAAATTAGAAAGAATATAGAGAATAGCAACTAAGATGGTGCCAGAATTGAAAGATCTAACATATGAGGAAAAATTTTAAGAAATGCAACTAAACACATGGAGAAAAGAGAAAGAGGAGACTTAATCACAATATATAAATTGATGAACAATCTGGAGGAAACAGATTTTTAAAATTTAATATTGAGAAGAAGAGGGACTGGAAATTTGAGGGGACACGAAAAAAATGGAAAATGGAATTTGCTTAAATGACACAAAAATAGTAAATTTTTTCCAAAGAAATATAGATACTTGGAATGGACTGAAAGAAGGTGATAATGGCAAAGATTGAACAACAATTGAAGGAAAAACTGGACAAATATAGATACGGAGACAGGACCCCACGAGTGTAGCTCAGGCCCTGTAGTATACTACAACTAGGTAATACACACACACATGAAATACTATTTGCTTCCTTGCTGATTGATGAAACCTCATGTCTATCCATTTCCATGGGTAACATGGGAGGAAAGCAGCATGCTTGTATGGCAGTAAAATTTTAAATTTAGTGTGATGTCACACTAACACGGTAACTAGTTTTCGTGTGCAAAAAACTAATAAAATCAAATAGCTTGAATCTAGAAAATTTTGTTCAGATTGATAATAAAGAAACAAGACATGATATGATAAATGTTTCAAATTTCATGTTATTCTACCTCATAACCATTAAATATAGTTAACTATAGTTGAAGCATTTTCCTGACAATCTCACTGCCATATCAAGAAAGCATAAGTACTTACAACGAGACAATAAACATGTCAGAGATTCCAAGGTTTGAGTGTTACAATGTTACAACACTGATGCAGAACACAGAATGGAGTGAGTACCCGTATGGACCATCAAGCAACCTTTGCATTTAGTGACACTCCACCATGCAATGCCCACCAGAACAGCAACCATTTTCAGATTATCAAATGCCAAATCTGCTTTGTAAAATTTTACTTTATAAAATGTATTTGTATCGCATGCAGGTGAAATGGGCATTCCAGAGAATCCTTCCAATAAATTGTGTGCAGCTACTATTTTACTATGTTAATTGAAAAATAGCATTACAAGATGGTTCCAGTGCATTTAGTAAGGTTAAGCATTACCCAAACTCTAACAAAGCAGTGAGTAGTGGTGTACCTCCTCTGTGTCTGATGAGCAAGTTGGGGAGCTCTGCCCATTAGAAGGCACCACCCCTAAGCGGATGAGTTCACCAAGTCGCCGCTCAGCTGCTGTCAGTTGCCCTCGCTCCTGCAAACCAACACCAGCACACCTTAGCAACACCTCACCAGTAGCTGATCTCACCAATACAAAACTGGATCACCACAGGTTATTTTGTTGATGATTAAATTAGGGATGAAGGTTAAACGTTATGGGGGTAAAATAAACCCATATAAAAGGTTGTGGAGTGATAAATTGTATGATGGGGAGAATGAAGTATGGAAGGGGATGGAAGGAGGAGTGGAGTGGAGTGGATGAGAAAAGGGAAGAGAAAAGGAAGGGTGTGCACTCCTAATGCCTAATGACAAGATACATAGGCACATGGATGGAAGGGATCTAGGATAGTGTGGAACGATAAGAATAGTAAGATATGCATGGGTCTGTGTGTATGCACCTGTAAATGTGATAAGGGGAAAGAGGAAAGAAGAGATGAGAAAGTTCTGGAATTATGTGAATGAATGTCTGATGAAGATTAGGAGAGGGAGTAGAATAGTGTTCATTGGAAATATAAATGGAAGGGTTGGAAATAAAGAAATAGTAGGTGTGGTGGGAATGTTGGGCGTGTATTAAAGCTCTGCAGAAATGTTAAATTATGGAGGAGAAATAGTAGTAGAATTGATGTTCATGATATTCATGATATGTGACCTTGCAAGGAGACAGAGAAGTACCAGAGGAGTGGAAGAAGGCAATTATTGTGCCCTTGCATAAAGGTATAGGTATAGATGTATAGTAAAGATGGCTGTAATAGTTATAGAGGGATAAGTTTGAGGTAGTTTGGTCATGTGAAAAGAAAAAAGAGAAGAGTTTGTAAAGAAAGTCTGTGAGTGAAATGAGTGTCCTAGGAGGAGAGGAAGGCCAGTTGTAAAATGGAAGGATAGAGTGAAGGAGTACATGCATGAAAGAGTTGCTGCTGTGGCCATATCCTTGAGGACGTTCACAGAGAGAACAAGACATCAGAGACTATAGATAGATAGATAGAATTGAAGTAGTCTTTCTGGGAAATATATAATGTGGTATTTATAAAACTATACCTTAGTGGTAAAAGATGATCCAATAATAAGAAAAGTTAATACTGTTCAGTTAATTATGTATTGATATTATTTTGTCATAGCAGATTTAAAACTAATGTTATTTGAAGCATATCAACAATACCTTTGATATTTTTGAGAGGAGATCTTGACGTTCCTTTTCTAGAACCTCTGTATCTTGCCTCACAGAGTTGGTCATTTCCATCATATGTTTCTCTAACTCTGCAATTCTTTCATGTCGATTGGTTAACTTTTCTTTCGCCTCTACAATCTGTGGACAAGATAATCTATGAAGTTAATGTCATTCTTATTGTTAAAATCAAATCCACAAAACAGACAATTTTGAATACAAACAAAAATGCAATCAACACTGGCAGAAGATTTATGCTCTTACTGCTGTCTAATTAACTAGCCATTAACCATAACAAAGCCTTGTTAGTGTCTGAGCTCAAAGTTGTCAGTGATTTTTTTCCTTTTCTAAATAATCTTTGATGTGATCAGCTATAAACTTACGATGGTTTCTAATCATTAACTATATTGTCTATTCCTGCATGGGATTCAATTATGGAAGGAGAGACATGATAATGAGCTCAGACTTGAAAAAAGGTAAAATAATTCAGATGCATGATAAAAGGAAGGACAGTAATCATATAAGCAAAAATGGGACTGTTTGGTCTACTAAAACACTTGCTCCTGGAAAATCTCTTAAGGATAAGGTGCACAAACAGGAGCAAGTGGATATCCTTCTGCCATGGCCATCCTGTCCCCCAAAGGGAATTCCATTGCAGACAGATCTAGACTAGACTCTGTGGTTTACTTAAAATACAAATCCCTATTATAATAACAAAATTATATAAACAAAAATCCACCAATTTGTTTCACACTAGATTATATAAACAATTGTACAAAAATCACAAGTAACAATTCATCTCTTTGAAAAGAACAGTGTATTTACATCTTCCATAATGGCTTTATGATAAGGCTAATCACAAGCAACAGCTGTAGCTAATTTTTTCATCAGACAGTAATACCCAATTTTCATGAATCAGCAACACTGACTGCAGCGCCAGCAATAACCTCAAACCAAGTACCTTCAAACCAAGATCTAAATTTATCTTTAGGTTACCGTGGCTCCAACAGAACTAAAGTCAGGCAAGGAAAGATACATTTTTTGTCCAGATTATACATTTCTATATTCTATATTCTCTAATGCCGCACTCCTATCTGGTGTCCCACAATGAGGAAGGCCATAGCAGACGAGATTTGCGAATTCAAATGCTGCAAAACTTGGTACACTACAGTACTTTGGGCCAAACAAAACAGACATTAATATACATTATTGTCCCCTACAAGTTAATATCATTATACTAACATGTTACTATCATAGTTTTACACATGGGAACACAGGAAAAGCCCAATTATAAAAGCCTGATGGTACCTTGAGAGAAAGCGCAATACAAAGACTGAGCATAGGTAATGTCCATTATATTCAAGACTCACCTCCTTATTCAGTTCTTCTCTCTCTGCCTCTCTGTGAGCCTCAGCCTCCATTTGGTGAAATTCTGTGTCCTCAAACACCTTGAACAGAAAAATAATAATCCATTACATAAGAGAATAAATTATAAAACATCAAAATAAAATTTTTTTAAAAATTGCTTATCAAAAGGATTTACAATTGGAATTACAATATAAAAGTAAATGATTTTGGTATAGTATTCAGTAAAAAAGCAAATCTAAATACACCCACCACATCAGTGCACCATTTTAATAACAATAACCACACACAAAGCAAAGAATTTGGCAATAACATGTTGAAGATAAGAATATAACCTTAGCAAAAAATGAGAATAAGGGCAAAAACTATGAGTTTATCAACATTTAATGCAGAAATAATATTTTATGACAAACTTGCTTTTTCCCACAAATGCAGAGAGAGAGAGAGAGAGAGAGAGAGAGAGAGAGAGAGAGAGAGAGAGAGAGAGAGAGAGAGAGAGAGAGAGAGAGAGAGAGAGAGAGAGAGAGAGAGAGAGAGGAAAATAACAAATGCCCAATGAAATAGAAGAAAAAAAATATGAAACAGATTTCTTTTGCCTCTTTCTTGTTTTACAAAAATACTAAGTTATGGGGTAGGTGTTCCCAGCCACCTTGTTCCTTTTAAAGAGGATATCACACAAGGGCAGGATTCTGTTGTCTACACAATTATTGTGTTCTTTCTTCCAATTTCCACAGTCTTGCAAACAAACATTCCATTTATGAAGGATGAGATATCCTTATTTACACAATGGAAATCTAGGTTTGTTTATCTCATGGTGATTGAGTGAGATTCAAAAGCTTGAAATGTGAACTGAGCCGCCGCGACACAGAACCACAGTGTCATTTGGACAAGTGCTGAAAATCTTGCTGATGTTTGGGGATTATACATCTATTGTACTCTATGAAAAAGCTATGATACAACAACTCAACAAGGTTGTGTAATTAATCATAGAGAAAATTCCAGAGTTACTACTTGATTCCAAAAATATATTATATTGCAAGAGTTTCCGTCTTTGAAGAAGTTAGTATAGAAAATGATGCTGTGAAACAATGCATTTCTCATTTTGACAAACATTTCTTTCCTCTGCAAACTTTCTTTCTTTTCCTTCCCTAATACTATATTTACAGGAGCAATTGCCATTTTTTTTCTTTTCTACGAGATGCAAGATTTATTTCAAGAGGTTTGTTGTTTGGTGTTGGCCGAGACTGTTGTATCTGCAACAGTCTCGATCTGCAACAATAATACTACAATCTAGACAACACTTCAAAGAACAACCACAGAAATTTGCCCCAATGCGATACCCTTTTAATTGCTTTTCATGACATGCAGGGTATACTCAAAATGTATTCTAAAATCCCACATCTTTGAGACAAAAATAATAATTAAAAAAAACTAAATCTAGCTTTCACTCAATTGTGAGAACACAAATCAAACAGGAATATGTCCATTTCCTTCCTTTAACAAGTGCAAACATATAATTCTCTGGCATGAAAAAAATACTAAGTAACTAGTTTTTATCTAATCACATTCAACACTTAGCATGTTATCTCCACAAAAACACGAACGAACTCATATGCCTTACATGCAACTTTTCTCCTCCATGAATACTGTGAGAAAAAATGTATCTATTTATTAGCTGTTTAAGTTGCTTTCGGGTGTTTATAAAAGGTTTTATACAAAAATTTATAAAGGTAAATTCTAAAGCAAAGTGCATGTATGAAATCCATGCCAACAACACACCTCATTATTAAAACAACCTGTATATCCCTGCAAATAAATTTCACATCATTACATAGTTTGGTCTGATCTGCTGATGTAGTAGTTCGTGCACAGTGCAACACTGAAAAATACATTATTCAAATCCCAAGCGATGTGAAAAAAGTTTATGGCTTATCTCTTTTCAAGCTAGAACCTATATTCACCTAACAGAGAATGGAAACAGACAAGTGAAACAAATGTGACTTTCACATCCAGCATCTCTGCCCTATTCTATGTAAGTGTGTGTTCCTACAGCATCTTATGACTAGAAATCCTGCCCTCCTATGCCATGTGTTTATTCACCCAGTCTCAAGGATCACGTGCTAGACTTATGATCGCTAGCTATTATCCTCCTGGAGAGAGCTTAAAACTCACTGGACTGATTGATCTATGGGTGAGGCTGTGACCTTCACACACCACACACCACATCCTCTAGTTCAAGGACGACAGTAACTACTCGCTCGTCAATGAAACTTAGCTACCACCTTGAGTGGGGTGCGAACCTCAGCTTGCCAAGTGACAGGCAGGGACATTATCACTGAGCAACTATGTGTGCTGAGTTTGTGTGCACACTTGGTAATAGACCATAGGTCTGTGCCACATCACTAGAGTGGTAATAGATGAAGTCTGAAGACAAAACAATACATAATCTAATCAACTATCATTAGTAATTACAGTCACCTTAGCAATTTAGTGAAACTTAGCAAAAACCATAAAAAGCCAAGAAAAGATCCATATTTTTTTCAAAGCTTCAGTCTGCCTACTTATGAAAAAGCCATAACAAGGTTTAGCTTTAATCAGCCGGAATTTAATTATTTTTTTCTCCACATTAACTTTCATGATCAAAATCATTACCTAATAATCACTAGTGCTGACAACACCTAAAATTAGTAATCTTAATACATGAATGCCCCTTTCACTATTGAAAACAAAGCTTTCACATTACTGAAAAAGGTACCAAATGTGCAGCATGTGCAGTGATAACCACCCATAGTAACCAGTGCAGTTCAGCATTTGAAGGAAGATCCAGCTCCCAGCTGACATAACTGAAGCACTTTCACATGCTGCACCTTGTGCAGACAACAGGTCACAGGACAAAAGAGCAGCATATTTGGTGGGAAGTAGTAGTTTGAATATTGGACACAGCAACCAGCACACAACACCCACCATGCTGGACACACTTTATATATCTTACACTTACTTTCTTCGCCTTCTTCCACCGAATATAGAAAAAGAAAAACTGCAAGCAAAGTTGGATACAAAAGTTAGAACAGCAAGAAGGAATGAAGTAGTAATTGTCATTGATAAAATAAGTTCAGTAGAGCAACAAATGAGAAAATCTGAATACTCTTATGCAGATCATGGAATTTGAAGAATTAGCAAATCAACATCATATAGTACATACTTCATGTATGATACTTTATCCAAGTGGTGGGGTTGAAGGATTGAAAGAATAGGAAATGTAGTTGGAAAAGCCCTTGACATAAAAAAAAAAAGAGTATTAATTTCTTATTCATTGAGTTAGAAAAGAAAGTTCACAAATATATGAAAAGAAATTTATACAAAAGAGATTTCATTGTACACAATGCATATCTTGAAAGCTATATACAAGAAAAGTCAATAGAAGTAAATATATATCTAAATAAGAACATAAGAAAATAAGGAGGCTGTAAGAGGTCAGTTGACCTGCTCAAGGCAGCTCCTGTGCACCTCTTTTCCATTAAGATATCAGCAGCATTTGGTGTGTTGTTCATCCCTACCAAGCTGCAGGCAGGAGCTTCTAAAGCCAGTATTACACAGAGAACGTTCCTTCGACAAATAGTTTCCTTCAATGTGATCAGAACAAACAAAATACAGACCACACCTGTACCACGATGATGAATTTATCATAACAACCTATCCAGTTCCAGCATGTGTTTCATTATCCCAGGTTCACACCAGAATAGCATTAAATTATTCCAATAATTATTTATCTCTTATTCATAAATACATATAACATCTTCCTTCTCTCTCTATCAAACTTCAAACGGTTATAATAATGTGTTGCACCGTCTCCTCCTCCCATCATCACACATCTTACTTACCTGCTTTCTACAACTATACACTGCTGTACTGCTCTCTAAATGTACACAATGGTGAGTACTTGAATTCGAATTTGCACTACATAAAAACTTTACAAATTTTCTTTTCATATATAGAACATCAATACACATATATCCATTGCTTTTGTATATAGTAATTTGTAATCTAATTACTTCAATTGTTAACACTTTGGCATGAGCAGATAATTTCTTTCAGCAAAGATTTCTCAGACAAAAATACTTTGGAAGGTACACATAAAAGGAACTACAGTTTGTTGAAGGAAACATTCTGTGTAATACCAGCCAATCTAGCAACCACTTCAATAACTTGTACTTACATACTGCAGAACACCAACAAACAGCAATAACATCATCTGTTAGGAAGGAAGCTAGGAGTCCTAGACATTAGATCAGAGGACAGTCTAATCTCACCTTGCGTTCTGCTTCAACAGCTTCATGCTGAGCCTTTAAAGTCTCCAACATCTCAGTCTCTTCATCTGTCGTGCCAGTAAAATTCTCACTCCTGCTTTCCATTTGGTCCAAGTCTGTTTCAGCTTCCTCCAGTCTTGAGCGACAAGCCTAAACATTTGAAAATGTAAATTCAATCACTATCTTCAAAATTCGCAAAACCCACATCAGAATACTTTAATATATAAGGAAATAAATATCTATATTATAAATTACATGTTCCCTAAAGGTTACATTACATTAGGTTACAGAGGATGGTTCATGAAAACATGGAAAATAGTTTCCAAAATGATGAAACAATGATGGACACTATTCCTTCAAATGAAGCCTTTCTACCTAGACTTCCGCTGAAATGCCACAAATACATCCAAGTCACCTCAATGGCATCATGATGGTGTTGTCGCTCCTGGTGGCACCGTCCCTCAAGCTCCTGACTTTTCTGCAACAGGGAAGTCAAGCGTTCCTCTTCTACAGCTGCTTTTTCCCTCAGGGGCACAAGCTCTCCTTCCAGCAGCGCTCTCTCTACCTCAAGCTGCAACACAAGATATTCATCAGCAAATATATTCTAGTAAAGACTTCTACCATGAAGTTCACTACATGAAATACAGATTAAAAGCCAACATACAATTCAAACCTTGTCCTTCAAGTGGCTAGCACATTGTTCAATTTATGAGATGTCTTAGAAACAATGTTGAATAAGTACAACCAGCTACAATATGAATAAAAGTTTAATTACTCAAGAAGACAATGAATGTTTGTGAGAGCAAAACAATTGAGTAGTAGTGTCTGAATACATAACCAAAAGCACTTTAATGTGGTTTGTACATGTGGAGAGGCAGGGTTTGGGAGATCACAGAGTGAGCAGTCTAAAGGAGGTTACCTGTTGGCTGGGAAGCTAGAATTAAAGAAGGCATTACAATAAGAATGAAGAATGAGGTAACTTCAGGAAGGTAGGACGGTGTAGTTGGTAAGGATGAGATGGAATTTTTCTATCATTACCATACTCTTACAGAGAATTCCCAGAGGTAATGAAGCTACTCACATTCACACATTAGAAAGGACCATCACTAGGAGTGAAATGCTAAATATATATTTACATTTTGTCATTTAAGAAATTATGCAGTATGTTTACATTAATGTGGTGAGGCAACAAGAATTCTACCAATGTAATCCCTGCGGTTCGTAAAGAAGACAAAAGGGACAGAGTGATGGGTCTGGGAAGCCCCTCCTCTGTGTACTCTCCTATGAAAAGAGTAATGTCTCCATGAACCCTGGCGTGCCTTGTCTTGGATACCTCCCTTTAAGGGGATAGTCTGGTATGTAAATAGATAGATATAGATAATTGTGTTGCTTAAATTGACATGCACAAGCACAATGAAAGGCAAATACTCATGCAAGAGTTCAAGTCCAATTACTTTTCAGGCTTTTTGAGGGTAACCAATAAGAATGAAAACAACACAGACTGAAAAACTTATTAGAGAGTAAATACTGTGTGTTCAGGCTAGTACAGTATAACAAGTATACAGTTAAACCTAGACAAGGCAGAGCAGATAGTGTTCTGACCTTTATGAGTTTGGCTGCTTCTTATCGCAATCAGACATGAAAGTATTATTAGTTAATGTAAATATATGCAAAATGTAACATTCAGCATCCTATTTGTTTGTGATATGGTAAAGTTGAAAAGAGAGAGAGAGAGAGAGAGAGAGAGAGAGAGAGAGAGAGAGAGAGAGAGAGAGAGAGAGGAGAGAGAGAGAGAGAGAGAGAGAGAGAGAGAGAGAGAGAGAGAGAGAGAGAGAGAGAGCGTGTGTGTGTGTGTGCGTGCGTGCGTGCGTGTGTATGTGTGTGTGAGAGTGAGAGAGAAGCCATGTGGATGATAAGAAGCAAAATAATGCATATAATGCCTTGCACTGACAAGTATTTCATCCAAGTTATAGCATTCTGAATATCATTGTTAAAGTTTCAAAGGACTTAACTAAAATTGGACATATCAACTCAATATATGCAGTTCAATAAACCAAGCTAATTTGTTAGAGATAGGGACAGTTTTTAAAGGTAATCACAATTAATTTAGGAGCAAAGTAGTACATAAAAGAAATAGAATATAGGAATATTTCAAAATCGTGCAAAGAGATCTTTTTCTTCCAATCTTACATACATCATAGTTTAGCATTATGAGGTAAAAATGTCAACTGTCAAACTATGCCGTTATTTTTGAGTTTTACATTATTTATCAAGTCGTGCATTTAAAAGTTTGAAGGCAATTGTCACATCTATCAATCTATCTATCTGACCCCTGTACCTAGAAACAACAGAAGAGTTTCCATATATTTGTGTTCTTGCACGCTCTAAGCCTCTCAACCTCCTCTGTCTTCCTTTCACATACTTTAGCTCTGTCCTCATTTCACTGGGTGTCGTCCTCTTGCACGCACCTCCTCTACCTTACTCATGTTTACTCTATCATGTTTATTCTCTGCCATTTAGTATATGAAGCCAAACCATCTTAGGTTACCGTGTTTAATTCTCTCCATCATCCCACATTCCAGTCACCTCTACTAAACATACCACTATTTTCACCATCCATTCTCCTTCCCACACAGACTTTTTTCTCATGTAACTCTTTTTCTTCTGGTTGTATCATTGATTTTTTACTGTCATTTCACACCCCTATTTCACCTCCATAAAAAATATAATGTCAAAAATATAATTAGGAGTTGATAGTAAATCATTATTTCTTCTGAAACAGTTTTGGTCAAACTTAATCATTAGTCTGTACATTAGTAGCTGCAACAGTCTCCACCAAACATGCAGGATGTTACTTCAACAAAACACAGCAATAATATCCTTAGGAAAATTTGTGTATCTAACAACAAAAACACAAACACATCCTTTTGGACTGTAGAAGGAGAAATCAACAACATATGAATCGTTACAAATACAGTGATTGTCTACATATAAAATAGTCACAGAAGCATCACAAATCAAGACCAAAACTAAGGCCAAGGTCCCAGTGCCAAGGCAGTGAACGGAGTTGTATTGGATATTCATACTTTATGTAGACAATCTCTTAATACTAGATAGACAGATGTTACCTCTCTGAGAGCTTCTTCCTCAGTGTTTTCTAGCTCATTGACGCTTCGTTTGAGATCAGTGAATGACTGGAGAGCCTCATTCTTGATCCCCCTCAGGCGTTCTATCTCTCCAGGCACATCCTGTTGTCAAGGAGCAATGCAAGAAAGTCATGCAAGAGATTCAACACATGTCAACTAGCTGCCATGAGGCAGATATCCATTCTACAGAAAATCAAAAAGTTGATGGTTCTAAAAACTTGAGATTTGGAATAACACAAGGCAACAAAGGGCATTATGAAGCTCTAAAATGCAAAAAATGTAATGCCCTGACAACTACAATAATGGCGGCACACTTTAACAAGCAACACACTACTTTACCTTATTTTTATACTGAAACAACAAACACAAGCCTTTCTAACATGTGCATTCAAATAACTTTCCATAAACTCATGGTGTTTGACATACTCATATAATGTTCTTAAATACTTACATCAATATTGAATGTGTCTTGAATATTTTTGATAATGTGCTCTTCTAAAACCTTATTGCATCCTCTTTCTTCCTCTGCAGCATTACATCCAGACGCACTTGTTACTGACTTATCTCTGGGACTAGTAGGCGCAGGAGGATCTCTGAAGTGATCAACAGTGTCTTTTGAACAGCTAACACTACTCTGCACATGACAGTTGCTGTTTTCATAAATATGCACTCTTTCCTCAGTTCTTGTCAAAACATCACTACACACAGCGCTTGACATATAAATAGCAGCAGTATCACAGTCCCTTCCTAAGCTGTTGCTGTTGCTATTCATTTTGTTAAGAGTTGGAGAGTCCCCTAGCACAGACCTCTCTATCCTGGGGGACCTTGGAGGCCTTGGTGGTGGTGACAAGGCTTCCGGAGAACTCAAAGCGTCAGATCGCATGAAAGGACTACGGTTTTCCTTGTTCTTTGCACTCTCTTTTTGAACTCTGGGACTCCTGATTTTTTTACTTTCACTTGGTCCTCCTTGGAACTCCGATATGGCCATTCTGTTCTCTATGATTTCACAGTTATCCCGCCTGTCTGCCCTTTCTTTGCCCACAATGGTCTTGATGCGAGTGCGTGGGCTCTGAGGCATGGGGTAGGTGAGGTATGAAGGACTGACATTCTCGTAGGGACTCTTTGGACTGCTAGGACTTGGGGAATGCGAAGGAACTTGTAGAGGCGTAGGGTTGGGAAAGGGATGGTAGTTTGGCAAAGTCCCACTTCTGAAAGAAATGAATGAGTAAATGTATGGAAACATAATTCAACTAACTAAGTCCAATCATTATCACATAGTCACAGTTAATACGTTAATAATATCGATACACCACTAACCAATGTACATGTTCTAATAATCATAATTTTTATATCTAATAGTATTGCAGTAGAAGCACCCACAGAACACTGGTGGAGGGCAGCTTATTTAGGAGACAGAAACAATACAGACTGCCAGTGTAGTGGAGTACAAACCCAGACCATCTAACTGGCAGGGAAGTGCTTCGCTTCGAGCTTATGTACGGTTGAGTCGAGACCTCGGACGTAAGATGTGAAAATACGCTCACGATGGCACTCCGAACAAATAAATAGTTTCACCATATAATAAACATATACTTACAGGACAGTATCAATTCCAATAGTTATCTACGTATTCTATTATCCGCAAATTAAACAACAAACTGTAAGCTGTTGGTATCCAGGAGACTGCATTCATATGGCAGCCTGAAGTACCCTTGATCATGAAACGACCAATGCTATGGCTGCTATGTACTGAAGGCAAGGCAACTGACCTGGTGAGGGATGTGGTGCGCTGTGCCGGGCTGATCAAGTCACTCTGTTCGAAGCTGAAGATTGCACTCAGCTCATCCTCCGAATTGGTGGTGGGTGTTTTGAGGCTGGAGCCGGAGAGGGACGAGGCAGCAGGCGGGGTGGGTGTGGGGGAAGAGGTGGGCGTGGTGGGCAGGGCGGTCGGAGGTGGGGAGGAGGGCAAGCGCTTGTCTCTGGGTAACGAGCCGTTTGTCTTGATTCTGAAACCCGAACCATATGTTAAACACACACACACACACACACACACACACACACACACACACACACACACAGAAAAGATGAATAGCTCGAACAGAGGGTGATGTAGATGTAAAAGTGAACCAAGCCACACCGTTGCAAAACCTACCCACTCACGTAATGTACATCTGACCATGATCTTAGAACCCAAGCACCCAGGAAACATCACATCATGCAATCAGTCAACCATCAACAACCACACCTCTTCTTTGCCTGCACCCTATAACCAAGTACTAAATCAACCCAAAAACGAGCCACAACGCGATCAACAATAAAGTGGAGCGCACGCCCTGAATCCAAGGCAAACAAACGAAACACAGTGACGTCATGACAAGATTACTGCTGCTGACCTGTTGGTGAGGCGCGCGGAGGGATAGAGTAGTAAGGAAGAATAGGGAGAGCGTAGCCTAGGAGGAGGAAGGGGACAGTGGGTCCGGCGGTACGGTGGAAGATACGATTAGTAAGCAACTGAGTACTTAGGTGCCTCAGTCGTATATGTGTGTGTGTGTGTGTGTGTGTGTGTGTGTGAGAGAGAGAGAGAGAGAGAGAGAGAGAGAGAGAGAGAGAGAGAGAGAGAGAGAGAGAGAGAGAGAGAGAGAGAGAGAATAGAGGGTAGGGGGAGCTAAGTGACCAGCACGACGAACACAATGAATGATTGGTGTGCACACAATCTACATGCTCCCCACACCTCCTGCTCCTACAAAGAATAAGGCCACTCCTCCTCACAGGCGTGTCAGAATTATATTTGTACGTGCAGTATTTACATTATTTATGTCAAGCTATGAAGAATTAATGTTATTAGTTGGCCGGTCAAAGGCTATTACATAATAACAGCAGCAACCCAAGTAGTTAAACACACACACACACACACACACACACACACACACACACACACACACACACACACACACACACACACACACACACACACACAAGAATGATGTGAAGATGAAGGAGAGGAAGATAAAACAAGAAGAAAAGTTTGAAAAGAAACGTGTAGAAGGAGGGAACGCCAAGATACGGATCAGTGGAGGCTGAAGGGCAAAGAAAGATGGTTGGGAACAGACGGGAAGAAAGGAAGGGCCGTCGAGAGGGTAAGCTGTGACCACGACATCTGCTGAATTAATTAATGTTGCGGCCGGCTCGCCTTGTGCCACCATTTCCACGGGCCAGTGTCAAAACAGTGCCTCCCTCATACTGCTCACCACACTGCTGTCAAGCAATTAATTCCATCATCCACTGACGCCAGCACGGATGACCTGGGTGTAGCTGAAGCTGGAGGAGTCACCCTCAAATGTTGGTCATGAATCGATTATGTTGATGTGTCGGTGAAGGAACACTGACATTCCACGTCTTGCCTAGATCTATTTATCTATACCTGACATATTCCCATTATAGGGAGGTAGCCGATACAAGGCGTCTACATACATACACCAACATGCATGCACTCAAATGTTTGTGCCTAGGCCTCTCGGGGAGAAATAGGCAATCCTTATCGTACCACACAGAGTGAGGATTAGTCCCGCAGTATAATCAGTGATTTCTATGGCAGTGCTCGAAACCAGAACTATTGTATTCCTACAACATTAAACTACAGCCATCCCTTCTCAGCACTTGACACGATCAGTTGAACAGACCAGATGCGGCAGAACCTCCCGTCGATGTCGCGTCTCCATTCATACATTAACAAGTGTTCTCCATTCAAACCGATCATACACAAGCTTCCTTCCTTCCTACACAGACATCCCTTTTGCTGCCTTCACACTGCTCATCCATTCCATTCGTGGTCTCCCTCTTCCTGGATACCTAAAGAAAATCTACGACAATTTTTTGTTTTCTAAATTAACAAACTTTCAAAATAGCATTGATCAACTATATTTTCTTTTTTATTCAATTTACATCCAATGACAAAATCCACTGATGGAACGGCAGTGCCTCATGATGGTCGGCAGCAATATGTTAGATCCTACACGAAGCGCAGCATTTCGCAAGCCACCAACTCTACCCTCAACCTCACGTCCGCCTGGGGTGTAACGCGTTACGTGGGTCCTTCTGCTAGAGCGCCGTGTAAGGCCCCGCGAAGTCCTCAAATCATCATGTCAAAATTCAAGATTAGTTAGCGGTGGTAGTGCGTGGTAGGCTGTGGGTGTAGGTGGGTGTGGTGCGCAGCACTGCGCAACTCACGTCTTACAAGTAAACGTAAACAGACTTAAGTATGAGGAGGAAAATCCACACATCAATGAGATTAGACGTCCCCACACCACTAAGTGCCTGTAGGAAAAGTATCAGGTTGCCCAAGGTGTCCTTGAAGGCGAGGTGCTGACCTGGAGTAACCGCGACCCGGCCTCCTGACGGGGAAGGTGTGATCCATGCCGCCACGCACTCCCACTGCATACACACGTCAAAGAAGTCACTACCCACACCATCCAAGGCGAACGGGCCCCAAGTGTATGGTGGTTAAGGATGTTCCATAATCCTGCACATCACAGTCAACACTTCTCTTGCCTGCGTCACTTCAGAGGTTGTACAGTCACTAAGCCTCCTCGAGCCGCGCGGCCCCACACAGGCCTCCTGTAGCCTCCTTCTCATTATCAGTCAAGACGTAGCCGCCACGCCGCTACTGTACCCACGTCATGAGACCTAGCACTTTCGTCCTCAGCTATGTGACACGTTGGGTCCATGGCACCTCACTCACACCCTGCCACACATTTGATTTTCTTGGGTTTTAAACGAAATTGAGCTAGAATTATACGGTATTGTCTTGATTATGAGTTCAGCTTTTCTAAAAATAAATAAATAAATAAAAAGTAAAAATAAAGCTTCTGGTGTGACGATGCGCCTGCAGCGCCTGCCACCCACACAGCAACACGCACTGTCTCTCAACGCTCCTTCTCGGTCAGAGTTCAACACGGGTCAAAATTTTTATGTTATGTTGTGAGGCGCCGTTGAGAGCGGGGTGTGAGGCGCAACCGGCCGCCTCCCTCTGCACACACATACTGATGTCACTCCATCGCCTGCCACCCACTACACTCTCTCCCTCCCACCCCGGCACACTGCCTCCTTTAACCCGCTAGACTTGCATACACAGCTCCATAATCACACATCATTACTTCCATTGTATAATGCCTGACTCTTCACGAACCAAACATACCCGAACATACTTCTTTCCTTCTTCCTCAAACACACACACACACACACACACACACACACACACACACAGTCCCAACATTTTAGCACAAGCAAACAAAGGTGCTTCAAATCATAAGCAGAACACAGTGTGCCTCATGAACCCTGATGAAGGGTTGAGGAGGTGGCAGGATAAGGTTGGAGGGTTGAGGAGACACACAGCATCACCGTGAATGCCTTACACGGACTGTTTATGCCACCAGGCTACCAGGCGCGTCGAGGGACTAATGGCCACATTCCTACCAACTACACATATCACCTCAGTAAATAAACGGACGGGTTGACTGATATGTACGTGAACAGGCAGATCATCAAGCATTCCACTCACAACCTATCAAAATATCCACTATGATGATCTGCCCGTGTGCTAGTGTATTGATAACTCACTCGGGGTGGCACTGACGAAGACACTGTGTAATGGCAGTGAGTTGTGGTTCTGAGGCAAGGCTGCTGCAGGATTACACAGGTGGCACTCGTAAGCCGGCAGGGGCGAGGCAGCACAGAAGGGGGCCACAGGAAGGCGCCAGGTGGAAGCAGCAGGCACAATTTACCCCGGAATGAGAGAACGAAAGGTAGGGAGGAATGGGAGTGGGAGGAGAGGGAAGGAATGAGTGACGGGAAACACTGCTTCTCAGCCACCACACTCTTGCTGCCTCACGCCCGTCCACCACCACCACCACCCACCACCCAACACCCGCGCACACACGACACCACGCCCCGACACACACACACACACACACACACACACACACACACACACACACACACACACACACACACTAATAATAAGGATGATAATGATAATAATACGACGAAATTGTCGCCTTCAGGTGTTTATCTATCAAGTGTCATACCACCACCACCACCACTAACAACAACAACAACAACAACAATAACTGCAAGGTCACTGTCTTACCCGCAGCTGACAGGATGTAGAGGAAGGGTTGGAATGATGTGGGCGGAAGTTGAGGGTGTGTGGTGTGGTTGCGGGCGGGGTAGGAACGGGTGTGAGGGTGTTCATGCTGCCTGTTCATACCACTTCGGTGAGACCTTATCTCGACACTTGCGATAACGTCTTCCCTCCATCCCCTTCTCCTCTCTTTACTCCCTCCTCTCCTATTCCCCATTCCCTTACCTTTTCTCTCCACCTATTATTCCACCACCCACACACACACCCACACCCACACCCACACACACACGTACTTACGAAAGGTAGGGAATTATTCATAACTGAATCATTATTTCATTTATCTAATGCAGCTAATCAAAGGTGAAATCATCTTCTATTTGTATACTTTATCAATTTATCTATATTTTTGTTTGTTCGGTCTAACCCTTGTCAACATTCATATAAAAAAAGAGAAAACTGATTTGTTCGAGATATAAAGGACTAACTATTAAGACACTCAAATAATAATAATAATAATAATAATAAAGAAACTCAAGTAATCACTAGAACGAACATATTATTTATACGGGATACGAGCTGACATTTTCACTACCTTAACGGCGAAACGTTGTGAGCGAACAGGACTACATAATAAATCAATGCTACATAATAAATCATTGTCGAGTAACTGGTTATTGGCGCCGTAATCGTTATCTTAATTTCGTTCTAATATGTATTGCGATGAGCTTATAATTTCTAACGTCCATAAAACTCATTACTAATTACTAATATAAATCAAATAGTTCTAACGTTTCCGTAAGTCACAAATACCGTTCCCAACACTGATTAATCTACCAAAACCTTTAACCTAACCGTTGATTCATACAAGCCTAAAACTTATAACGCTTATTACTATTGTTCGAAAAATAATTGATTTCTTACTGCAAAAATTGTAATGCTTCTAAAGGAGAGGAATTACCTTTCTTATGCCTGTTTAAACATGCCTGTCCTCCTCTATTGTTTCGTTGGTGTGTGGTAGGATGGTGGTGGTGTTACGCGGGGTTCCACTGGTTGGGAATTTTGAATCTGGTGTGTATGTATGGTGCCTAAATCAATACTACTGATCGATATTTGTCAGTCTCCCTCTTCTGTCCCTCCCCGCCATCCATCATGTACTGTACTTTCCCTTCCTGTCCTACTGCCTTCCTTCCCCTATGGTGGTAAGAATTCTCTCTCTCTCTCTCTCTCTCTCTCTCTCTCTCTCTCTCTCTCTCTCTCTCTCTCTCTCTCTCTCTCTCTCTCTCTCTCTCTCTCTCTCTCTCTCCAACCCACACACACACACACACACACACACACACACACACACACACACACACACAATGGCCTCTGTGGTGTCATTCTAGTGGTGTCCGTGAAGGTTCTGTCCTTGGCACCGTAGCATTACGAGTCACACAAACACTACTGACGTAACATTGACGTGTTCTTCCATCACTTGATCCCCACCTACCCTGACGACACCCTGATGGAGATGCTCTGGGGTAAACTCACCGGCATAAACAGAGGGGGGAGCCTTGAGCAAGAGAGGGGAGGGGGGGGTCCACGTGCTTGACATATTCAAGCCCACAACCGTACAAGCAATGAAGAGGATAGAGTATGGACACACAAAATTCGTTCAATGTATCAGAAAAAAAAATTATATAGATGCAATGTCATTCAGCGTTCTAAAACAAACACACACACACACAAAAAAAAATAATAATAATAATAATGCAAGGCAGGGAGAACAAGCAGCAACGCGTCATACATATATACATACAAACATCTAGGATACGTGTGAGTCATGACACAGTAACCTTAACACTTTCCAAACAATGTAACCACGAGAGAGATAGGCTAACCGCGCGATGTACGTACACACACCACAAGGTAAACTGCAGTAATCAACAATGTTCATGCTCAACACTGCCTTGCAACACACCCACACACCTATACGCATGCAATTCCGGCCCTGTCAGTTATTTCGATCAAGGCAATGAACCTACAGCCAGGCGAGCGTAGGAAAGTAGGAAGGTTGTCGAGGCTGCCTGCTTTCCTTCCTTACCTAACCTCACGTCACGCATCGAGACACTACCTTCCGGGGAAAACAAACCTACATAATAATACGAGAATACATGACTATCTGCAGGCCTAACATGAAGGAAGGGAGGTAGTGGAATGGAAGAGGTGCATGCAAGCCGGGAAGGTGGAAGGGGAGAGAGTTGTACTACATCGTGTTAGTTCCCACTCATTTTCTTTTTTTTGCCAACGTAATGAAAAGCGAGCAGAACAAACACTCAGCCAAGAGAGGGAGTGTTTTACAAGACTTCTTTTTTTTAATACCATTTGTACTGTGCTAGTGTCTGTCTGTCTGGTTGTAAAATTGACATGTACTTTAAAAAAAAAATAGCTAAAAATAGATTTGGAAGCAGCCAGCCACGTGTAAACCAGGAGCAAGTGTATATACTAGGGGTTTTTGTTTACTCTCTCTCTCTCTCTCTCTCTCTCTCTCTCTCTCTCTCTCTCTCTCTCTCTCTCTCTCTCTCTCTCTCTCTCTCTCTCTCTCTCTCTCTCTCTCTCATCATTACCTGTTTCCGTACCTAAACATACATGTCAAAGATCAATTATTCTCATCTCCCCGCCAATCAGTACCCGTCTGCGTGGTGCTGATACCATGATTGTCTCCTAAACCAAATGCAACTCTACACAAGCCAACGCGACCTCATCATTCTGAGGCAACTATCGCGTGCAAGCAATAATGGATCCATCAATTCGATATGCATATAGTTTCGTGGCTTGGGTTGTAAGAGAAGGAGAAGGAAAAGGAGATGCAGAGGATGGTGATGGTGCTAACCTGTTCTGGGTGATGGTGTAGTGCGGGGAGTGGTGGTGAGGCACGAGCTGCTGTTGTGGGCGGTTGGACGTGCCCGGCCCCCCCTGCTGGTGCTGCTGTTGTTGTTGTCGCTCGTACTCAGCACACAGGGTCAAGATCTCCTCCAGTCGCGCCCTCTCTGCTGATGCCGCCTCCTGCTCCTTCACCCGCTCCTCCACCGCCTGAAACACATACCACAAGGATACAGTGATGAGAGACTTCCCGTGACGCTGTTTTAGATGTGGTGATGACAACACCTACTACTATTACTACCATGGAAGTGGGATATCACACTTCCATCACTACTCCTACCATTTATTTTTTTCTTAATATAAACTTGTAACTACGTAATCGGTGGTCTGGTTGTTGATTGTTCCCCCGTGTTAACCTTCTGCTGCCACTAATACGAACCTAAACACTTTTTCACATACTTAGAATGAAGGAGTTAAGTGGGGCTGAGTTTGCCTTGGTTACATTGTGCTGCTGCTGCTACCCACATACACACACACACACACACACATAAACACACACACATTCTGACACTCTTTCTCTCTTTCTTTTCTCTCTCTTTTTTTTCTCTCTCTCTCTCTCTCTCTCTCTCTCTCTCTCTCTCTCTCTCTCTCTCTCTCTCTCTCTCTCTCTCTCTCTCTCTCTCTCTCTCTCTCTCTCTCTCTGACTCTTCACAGTTAGTTTTCTTAGGTGGATTGATAATATATTCAAGGAAGAAAAACATTAACATTCTTACTAAGGGTGTTGTTTCGTTTCTTACAACTTCCCATCACAGTCTATCACCTCACACTCATCACTCATCCCATCCCATCATACCTTACCATACCCCATCCCATTCCATCACACCCCCAACACACCCCCAACACACCACAACATATCCCATCGAGCCTCCATCCTTTCCTAACACTTCCTGGTTACATCTCGTTATTGCCCCATCACGTCACACGCTAAATGCCACGCAATACCATGATAAAAGGTTGGAAGGTGGCACGACAAGCTTCACAAGCCACCTTCCCCATCAACACAAACACCCACAGAGGGAACACACTAATACATCATACAACATTAAATAGATGAAGTACTAAATGTATAACTTACAGACGTTTGGTAGCACGGAGAAACAGGTGAAAGTATACAATATCAACACAAACACACCCAGAGGAACTACACTACTACATCATACAACATTAAATAGATGTAGTACTAAATGTATAACCTACAGACGTTTGGTTAGCACGAAGAAGCACGTAAGAGTATACAATGTAGGTATGTACGTATGTATGTACGAGGCATGGCAACAGGTAGTGTGTAAATTAAATACCATTGAGATAAATGTGTTGAATATTGCTTCATGTTGCAGTATGATATATCCATTAAGGGAGGGAGGGGGGTTAAGTATAATATCCTCTGTGTGTGTGTGTGTGTGTGTGTGTGTGTATACGAAGGCAGACTGCATGACCTCGTTAACTGTATCGTGACCCGGCAGGAAATTGTGTTGTCTGCATTAGAGGAAGACGAGGAGGAGGAGGAGGAGGAGGAGGAGGAGGAGGAGGAGGAGGAGGAGGAGGAGGAGGAGGAGGAGGAGGAGGAGGAGAAGAAGAAGAAGAAGAAGAAGAAGGAGGAGGAGGGGAGGTCAAAGGCTGTATAAGGAGGGGGGTGAAGGAGGAAGGAGGAAGGAGGAAAAGTGACCCGGCACGACCGTTTCACCTGCGGATGTTTCTTTTCACATACAATTACTGATCCTCTGCCTTGGTGTGCGTCTCCCATCCCTGCTCTCTCTCTCTCTCTCTCTCTCTCTCTCTCTCTCTCTCTCTCTCTCTCTCTCTCTCTCTCTCTCTCTCTCTCTCTCTCTCTCTCTCTCTCTCTCTAACACACACAGGAAGAGAGAAATAAATGACTTAAACACATCCACACCACGCGGGGGCAGCGCAGGTGTTTCTTCTTCGCCCCCCCTTCGTGCCCCGGTAGGGAGAGCTGCGCCCCAAGAGTCACGGGGTCACAGGTGAGAGCCAAGCGAGCTATGTGGCATCCGCTGCCCCTCAGGTCATCCTCCACCGGCAGGAAAGTAGGTAGCTCTCTCTCTATCTATCTATATATCTATCTATCTTTGTATCTGCAAATCAACACATCCGCCCAGACTTATCCCTGCCTCCTGCCTCCTTCCCTGCGGCTCCGTGGGTTGTGTCCCTGAAGTGTGGTTGAAGTGTCATCATGCTTCAGGCCACAGTGAAAGTCCCTCCCTCCTTGCCCCGCGGACGTGTTCTCGCCCTGCTAACGACTTTTCCACGTCCTCCTAACACCACAACCCTGTATTTGTGTTTTCTTTTTTCTTTTTTTTACTGTCTTGCCCACCTATATATCATGTGTCTACTCCAGTTATTTTTTTTCACTTATTGCATCGAAAATATACTCGATGGTCTAGGTTTCGCATGCCGGAGTTACTTAAGAAGCTTCAGTTAATTTAAATCAACCGTTTTCTTTGTTAATATACTAGTTAGGATGAGGTTCGAACCCAGGTCTCATTCACTCCAGGGTTCGCAGCAAGAGCTATATCCTGCTGACAATCCACCACCACTACTCCTGCTCCTTCCTGCATCGCTACCTTCAACTTTTTTACGATAGTCTTAAAGGAAGCAGCAGACCACCGCGTTCGTCGTTATCCTGGTGATGTGCTTCCTGGTCACGGGCGTGCACACACACACTCCCCTAGCCTGTGGTTCGCCGGCTCATCACAATGCCTCGACACACTCCCCTCCCTACCATTGCTTTGCCTCGGTCCACGCCGATCCACGCCCACCGCAGCTCGCCCTCCAGCACAGTAGTTATGACCCTTTTCAACATCATACTTTCGCTGCGACATGAGTATAATTACCTCTCCTCTATTACATGTTAGGTTTGAGACACTAAAAGTAACTCCACCGGAAATGAAAAAATAAACTTAAAAGAATGACCATCGGAGTACTTTTCAACACTATTTTTCTGGCAAGTAAAGCCAAACATTACAAGAGCTGTGTATAATATTAACTAGTAACCATTCATTGATAATAATTCAATACTTCTGACTGCGTGCTTCGTGCTTCTAATATAATCAAAACTGAACCATTAATGAAACAAAGAAACTTGAGTTGAATACGAAATACAACCAATGTTTTCCCTTTAATTGCTTTCCCATTGTGCAGAGGAGTTTCATTAAGCACTACTGACCTAACACCATTACCCCCCCTCATTGTACCCTTACCCTGGCCACCACACACCCTTCCCGACAACACCTAAGCACCTCCCCCTCCCCTTACCTCCCTATTCCCCCTCCACCTGCCATTCCTGCTTCCTACTCCCCCGCTGCCGCCTGTTGCTCACCTTGCGTCTCTTGAAGGACCGCACCTTCTTGCCCAGCTTGCCATGCTGCAGGAGCCCCACCAAGGGAGCCATCACGGCGCTCCACATAGCACCCCACACACTGAGAGGCCCTTGTTCCCTTGTTCGGCGCCGCGGGGAGATGCACCTTTAAGCCCCTTCAAGCACGTCACTGAGTCACCCCCAACGTGAGTCAGGGATGGATGTTATCACCTCAACGCAGAATCAATTAAGAAACTCTATGCGTGTTCCCAACGGCCTCACCTCGCCACCACAACACCCAAACAACGGAGCCCAAGAGATTAACAACAGAATCACATGGAATGATTGCGCGGCCGCCACCAAAACACCATCATATTGCACCACCACCACCACCACCACTGCCGCTAGAGAGGGACAAAACAAAGCACACCACAGCACAGACCACGCTAAACATGGGCCAAGCTGCCACAACACCACATCACCAGCCAATCTAAAGGCACAGCGCGGCACACGTCAGCAGGATTACAACACAGGAAAGAGAGTCCAACGCTAGCTAGACACAGTTGTGTAAAGAGAGACGCGCGCGACACGTGCTGGCGCCTCGAGGTGTTCCAGCACACTGAATGGAGGTAATGTTCCAGACCTCCGAGCAGCCTCCAGAATGACGTCACTGCCCCTCCACTCTCCCTCCCTTAGTTATGTCGTCACGGAGTTGCCTTCAGGGTAACTGATCTATTAAAAGTTTCCCTCCATGGTCGCCTGATGCATTCCTGTGTGTGGCGGAGGTCAATACGAGGGCTGCACGCTGCTTCCGGTGGCTGTGGCTGTGGCTGTGTGTGGCTGTGGCTGTGTGTGTGTGGCTGTGGCTGTGTGTGTGTGTGGCTGTGGCTGTGTGTGTGTGTGTGTCTGTGTGTGTGTGTGTGTGTGTGTGTGTCCTAAGCACCAGCCTGTGTTTACTAGGGTGCCTCCCCCGCCTCCCGCCGCTGGCACCAGAACCTTCAGCTTTGCTCGCCATCTGGACGGAGTGTTGGTGCCGCGTGAGTCGTGTTGTTTACCTTACCAACACTGCCTCTCACTGATGCTTTCTGGCCCCTCGCATCACACCCTCACCCCACCCTCAACAACACCCTGCATGACCCTACCACACCACATCACACCTCCATCCTGACCCCACGCACACCTCGCCTTGACCTTTGCACTCCCGCACACCACATTACTACAGCCGTGACCACACTACACCGCATCACACCGCCTCGACTCTAATCAAACCTGAGGAGACAAGATCGCACCCTCTCCCTGAAGGCACTATAGCACAGAGGTGGCGTGGTGGGGGCGTCGTAAGACTACCAGAAACAAAGTTATTTCCACTTTGTGCTCAAGAGAAATGTTACTCCTAATCTAATCTAATCTAATCTACTCTGACGCCCATCCCTTGGAACTACCTCAAAGGGCAGAAGTCTCCATTTGTTCCTGGCCATACTCTTTCACACTCCCATCCTCCTCTCTCTCAGGCATCTATAAAAATAATTATATAATCCCTCCGAACTAGGTAGCTATAAACCATATAACTCTGCTAGGGTTAACGAGAATGTGCTACACCTCTCACCAAGAGGCTCCTGTGAGCCAGGATCGAACTCGCAACCTATAGGCCACGAGCCGAGCACTGCACCACAGAGCCACACCAACACACACCCTCCACAAATAACAAGCATGTTGCCTCACCTGTTGTTTCTTCAGTTCGCTGTGACGCAAGTCCTCGAGGGAGCAGCGAGTGTGCGTCCTGCCCTCCTCCCGCAGCGGACCTGGCGCCCACGACGCAGACATGGACGGGGACCCCACGCTCGCCCCAGACCCGCTGGAGGGCGTGCGGCGGTGGTTGGACGAGCGGGAGGTGGGTGTGGGCGGCAGCGTGGCAGTCGAACTGGCGTGCGCATGTGTGTGTGGGCCGACGGGCACGGGAGGGGCCTGGGTGGTGGGCGTAAGAGGATGTGGACTGGTGGGCGTGAGGGGGGCTGGGCTGGTGGGGCTGGTGGGCGTTGGGGGAAGGGGAACGGAGGGTGGCGTCGGCAGGGGTGAATGACGGGAGGTGTGGGTGGGAGAGGTGGGAGAGGACACACGGGCGTGGTGATGAGGGTGGTGGTGGTGAGTGTGAGTGTGGGTTGGGGTGTGGGTTGGGGTGGTGGGGCCAGGGGAGGGTGGTGGTGGGGGCAGCGAGCGGTACATGATGTTGTGGACGGAGGTCATGCCCGCCGAACACACCATGCCGGGGCTGCTGACGGGGCTCCACCGCGCCGAGCTGCTGGGGGCACGAGGGGCCAGCGGCGGCGGCTGAACACATGAAGAAACACAGCATTAATACACTTGAAAAACACGTAATTAACACACATATAGAATTAAATTACTACACACGGAAAACACAATACATACATATGGAACAACACACACACACACACACACACACACACACACACACACACACACACACACACACACACACACACACACCCCTCCCACCACCCTAACACTGTCTCATATTACAGTGTTGCTTTACCAGGAATCAACACAATATTATATTACTCAACTCACCCCACGAGTCGTAACTGACCGACATCTCATCCTGACAGCACCGACAACCCGACAACCTCAGCGCACCCTCACTTAACACCTTTCCACACCCAGAGCCCCCTCACTACCTCATCACACCCTTAACAGCTTTCCACACCCTCAGAGCCCCTCACACCCCTCCCTAACAGCCATTAACAGCCTGCCTCGTCAAATAATTAGAATGAGGGTATAGTTTCCTCACAATAATAATGGCAGTACCTTCATGACTGTATTTATGGATGAAATTCTACTATGTAACATAACTCATCAATAATTCTCTCTCTCTCTCTCTCTCTCTCTCTCTCTCTCTCTCTCTCTCTCTCTCTCTCTCTCTCTCTCTCTCTCTCTCTCTCTCTCTCTCTCTCTCTCTCTCATGAAGAACACACACCACAACTCTTACGATGTACAGGACGTAAAAAAATAGTCATAATAAAACAGATACACACACTCCATCAGCAGTAAAGTCTTCCACACACACACACACACACACACACACACACACACACACACACACACACACACACACACACGGATGAAGACACTTAGGCAAGGCAGCCAAGGCGTCTCGAAGCACTCACCAATTCACTCTTGGTGTAGATGTACTCCCCGGTGATGCGTGGTTTGATGGGTCCCCGGCCTCCCGCCATGCCGTTGAGGGAGGAGGTGGTGGTGGTGGTGGTGGTGGAGCCGTGCTGGGAAGCCTCAGAGCGGGGCGGCACCTGGCGGGGAATTAGATGCTTTACCACCTTACTCTCACCTCGGAAACCAACACACTATACATAACAGGTGTTGAGCATGGTAAAGGTGTGGTACAGATGTTACCTGTATTAATTAATGGATTCTTACACGATACAAAGAGAGAGAGAGAGAGAGAGAGAGAGAGAGAGAGAGAGAGAGAGAGAGAGAGAGAGAGAGAGAGAGAGAGAGAGAGAGAGAGAAGAAATTATATAAGGAAACTCTAGTGTCACAATATTACTTGACTGAGGTTGAAGCTTACGTTCTGGTGAGCAAATATGTGGAAAATCAGATACGTGTGTGGGTGTGTGTGTTGGGGAAGGATGGAAGGACGGGCGGGCGGTGGGGTGAGGGGAGGGGTGTGTTGTGGGGTGAGGGGTGATGGGGAGGAAGGACACATACCTCTGGGGGGGTGTCGGAGTCGCTGTCGCTGTCCTCACACCCTCGTCCTTGTCTTCTGTTGTTACTTTTACTGTTACTGTTGTTATTAGTGAAGGAAGTGGTGCCGTGACTGTTGTTGTTGATGCCGATAATGTTACTATTGATGTAGTTATAATCGTCGTTCATGGGATGGTGTTGATGATTGTTGTTGTGGTGGTGGTGGTGGTGATTGTGGTAGAAGTGGTGGGGATGGTGGTGGTGGGGGTGGTGGTGGTGCGTCTTGGGTCCGTCCCTGGTTAGCCGCGACAAAGGCCCCTCCTCGAACTGCAGCGGATGGTCCCTTGGAGAGCTGGTCAGGGGCTCACATCGAACCATCTGCAACGACCACACCAGACAAGGGTTAGTTAGCGCCGCCCCGCCCAACACTCCGAGGCATTCCTAGCACGAGGAAGGCTGACAAAAGCACGTCCTTAACGGATGACAAACCATGACTCCGTAACCACTTCCCTCATTTACTTTTTTACCGTACCACCTGTTATAGTTGAAGTGACGTAAAAACTATTATAAAATCTAAGAAATTCGTCGTGCGTCTCAAATTACATGGAATTACATAGATATTGAGATCACATGGACCCCAGCGTTCAAATTATATGTTATTAACCTGGAGTAAACGTTATCAAAAGCAAACTCAATCATAAGTAAACGTAAACTCAATTCAATTCAAATCAAACTTTAGCATAGCATTCGTTCACTTTCTCCACGTCACCAGCACACTCAAAAGATTAATAATTACAAAAAGGCAACCACCACTAGAATAACAATAAGACCACAGTTAAGAGCTTCATTTCATCTTCATTTCCCGGAAGAGAGCGAGAAAAAAATATACGTGACGTGTGGTGATGCGGATGCCGGTGACTCACAGCGGCGGTGCTTCTGTCCTTCACCTGACTAGGAAAAAAATATAAAAATACATCTGCTACCTCTTCACAACCCGGACGCTGCACCCACCTTGTCCTCAGCGGCGGGCGGGGTGACGGGGAGCAGCAGGGTGGAGGGCGGCGTCCGGCGAGGCGGCACGGGCGGCTTTGTCTCTGAAGGGGTGGTGGGCGCCGACCCCCCGAAGCTACCGGGCGGGGAGGGGGCACCGTCCCCGCTCATGTGGAAGTACTCAGGGTTGTCCACCCCTGTAAGGAAAGAAAACAAGGTTAGCAGCTGTCACAGTGACGCGTGCACACGCACGCACACCCACAAACTACCAATATTTTTCTTCTTCCGTTTCATACGTGACGTCAGTCCGCGGATCATTTTCATTATTTTAACCTTCCATTTCATTTGCCTGCAGGTGTCTGGCTTCACTTCCATCACTCACAAGCAGCGAAGCGTGACTCATGTTTGCGTTATATATCACATCACACCTGCCTCCTGCTAATCTTTGTATCACTACGCTGATGCGACGAACCAATTACAAAGATGAACTTTATAATGAAACGTGCACACATATACCAATTACATGTAAAGGACAAAATAAGCAGGACTGAGAACTTGAGAAGGAAGCTTAGTGAATCTCGCCGGCCTGGCTGACTGACGGCCTGCTGATGAGAGTCTTAAAGAAAAAAAATCACAACACATCCTACAGCCACACGCAAACGCCGCCGTCTCGCCGGATATACCTTGCCAGAAGGGGGAAAATGTAATAAAAAAAGAACCACCGAAAAAGAGAGAGAGAGAGAGAGAGAGAGAGAGAGAGAGAGAGAGAGAGAGAGAGAGAGAGAGAGAGAGAGAGAGAGAGAGAGAGAGAGAGAGAGAGATGTAAGGACTATACTAGCTTCGTCTTGCGATAAAAAGATAGCGATGGTGTGGCTTTAACATTACTCAAAGACCCAACACAGACACAAAGGGACGAGAGAGAGAGAGAGAGAGAGAGAGAGAGAGAGAGAGAGAGAGAGAGAGAGAGAGAGAGAGAGAGAGAGAGAGAGATGAGTAGGAGGAGGAGGCGGTGCGTGGCTTCATTCATTGTGGAGGCTCCGAAAACTTCCTCTTCCTCCTCCTCCTCCTCTTCCATCTACTCCTCCTCCTCTTCCTCCTCCTCCTGAGCCTCACAGACATGGCCTCCCTCCCATAGCTCCACCACACACACACGCACCACCCACCCACCCACCATCCCGCATCGCCAGCTCATCACACCCTCGCACATTTTTCACAAGATGCTTCCGCTGGTTGGCTCCGTGTTAAGTTTCGTTCTAGCTGATGTGCACTTATCTGTCCTGCTTTTATTTTAGTTTTATTATCTCTTTTAAAGTTATTCGCTGATGCTTTAATCAGAACCTTTTTCCTTCGTCTTTTCTTTTATTCTTATCGTCATTATTATTAGCATTATTGTTATCATTATTATTATTATTACTATTATTATTATTATTATTATCATTATTAACAGTCATCATTATCACCAACAAGAAAATTATTACGATAACTACTATTTTTAACAATCAACAGTAGTAGTAGTAGTAGTAATAGTAGTATAAGAAGCAATAGAAGTAATGGCTATAATAGTAGCACTATATATATAGTAACATTATAGCAGTATTAGGGATAATAAACAGCAGTAATGGTAGTAGTCGGATGAAAAGTGGAAGGGTGAGATGGAGAAAGAAATACATAGAAAAAAACAGGTACCAGGAGATTTGTTAGACTATAGCATTGGTTCCCAAACATGTAATGAGTGTGTATCCCTTCAGACTTTGTAAGAGTAGTGGTATACCACTTTGCGGTATTACTGTTTACCTGCCCACCACTACGGTTGTTGTGGTAATGACTCATATTGCGTCATTTTTTCTTCAGTACAGAAAGCCAATACTGACGGCCAAAGAATCAAACATCAGATGTGTGTGTTCGCCATCTATATGTGATCGGTGTTATTAGAATTGGAACAACGTCCTCAATCGGCAACCTTCCGAACTAGTTTTGCAATTGCACTGCAGTGTGACGGCAGATTTCTGACATACTGAGTGCAACACCGCCCTCAATCGACAAGCGTATAGTTAAGGTGAATGCACTGCCGTGTGGAAGCTGATTTCATAACCATTAACAATAATTAATTGGTTAAGGACCTCGTGTGTACTGACGAAGGCTCGTAACACCTGCACGTTGTAAAGTTAACAGAAAGAAATACTGACATTGGTATTAATCCATGAATATTATAGGCATTATGCATAACCGTGAAACGTACGTAAAACCTGAACATCTTTGCCAGTACTCCTTACACGTAACTAATTTTGGGAGTCCCTGACTTATAACGAGGAGGAGGACCACTAGTAACTAAGAAATATTACAGAAGTTCACCTCACACGCTCGTAACTTATATTTTACATAGTCATGCTTACCCGTGCAGTGTAAAGACAGAACTATAGATGCAATACCATATATCAGTATTCTTACCTCACACAACAACATTACATTCACTTCTCCCATGCAAACGAAGACAAACATCCTACTGTATAGCCTACCCCCCCTCCACACACACACACACACACACACACACACACACACACACACACACACACACACACACACACACACCATCGCTCTTACTCATAGTGACTAGCGCATATTTTTCAACCCTTAACTTCCGCTTCTCAATTACTTCTCGATATCCTTCTTAATCCTCAGACTCACTTAACTGAATCCAAATAAAAAAAACTTAAAACTCCACAGGCAGACGTTTCATCTAGACACAAACAGAAAACAACACTAAAACACCCGAAGTCGAAGTGGTGTCATTGCAGGTATCAACAACTTTACCCCAAATAGTGGAGTCACCCTAAAAGTTACCGGCATCAGCTGGTGCTCCGTTCTCTGTCGCGTCGCGGGGAATGTTTTGTTTAGTTTGCGTCCGCCTTGAGAGGGTTGGCGCGGCGGGAAGGAGGGAGGAAGGGAGGGTTGACGAAGGTAAAAACGTGGTGAGGAAGGGGAGAAGGAGAGAAGGGGAGAAGAGGGAGAGTTACAGTGGGAGAAGTCGTACAATTATGGGAGTGAAACGAACCATGAGGAAGGAAAGAAGGAAGGAAGGAAGGAGAGAGAGAGGAATAAAAAGTGGAGAGAAGGGAAGGATAGCAGTCAGTCTGGAAAGTGTTAAGAGAGACGAAAATGATGATAAAGACTGATGGAGGAAATAGATGTTGATTCCTTAGGGAGTAAATAAATACCTGTATCGGAAGGGTAACGGGTCAAGTATTTATTAATTATCTATGAATTCTCATCTTTCTTTCTTTTTTTTATTTTTTATACTGCAAGGATGAGCGAATATTCTTTGTTGGATTATCTTATGATGCTGAATATTTAACGAGAGAGAGAGAGAGAGAGAGAGAGAGAGAGAGAGAGAGAGAGAGAGAGAGAGAGAGAGAGAGAGAGAGAGAGAGAGAGAGAGAGAGAGAGCGAGTGTGTGTGTGTGTGTACCACCCCAGCCAGCCCTTCCCACCCCCTTTCCTTCCCTTTAACTCTCCCTAATGCTTCCCTGCTGAATATCTATCTCCCTTTGAGGCGCACACCACCACCACCACCACCACCAGCCGCCCAGCACCACCCCATGACCCTTTCCTCCCCTTCCCTTCCCTTCCCTTCCCTTCCCTTCCTTTCCTGCCCAACCCCTCCTCACGTGCCCATTTTTATACCCGCCTCGTTGGGAGGAAGTTAAAAGTTTGCAAATTGTTATGAGTCTGGCGGGGGAATGCGTTTGGTCAGAGAGAGAGAGAGAGAGAGAGAGAGAGAGAGAGAGAGAGAGAGAGAGAGAGAGAGAGAGAGAGAGAGAGAGAGAGAGAGAGAGAGAGATGGTAAGGGACACTGCCTCGTAAGGAGTGAGTGGGGAGAGGAAGGGGGGAGGAGAGCGGTGTACAGTACTAAGCTTGGTTCAGAACTGGAGAGGAAGGAAGGAAGGAAGGATGGGAGGAAAGAAGAGAGGAAGAGAGGAAGGGAGGAAGGGAGGAAGAGAGGAAGGATGAGAGGAAGAGAGGAAGGGAGGAAGAGAGGAAGAGAGGAAGGATGAGAGGAAGGAAGGGAGAGAGGGAGGGAGTGAAGGAGGGGAGGCTGAGGGTTAATGCGGCGGCGGGGGAGTTGTATGAAACATGGTCATGAGGGAGGGGAGGAAGAGGAGGAGGAGGGAGAAGAGGGGGAAGAGGAGGGGAGGAGGAAGGGAAGGGGAAGGGAGCTGTACTAACTAAGGGAAGGAGGGAGGAGCTTTGTCGTGTGACGGAGGGAATGTGGTAAGGGAGAGGAGGAGGAGGAGGAGGAGGAGGAGGAGGAGGAGGAGGAGGAGGAGGAGGAAGAAGAGGAGTGTGCTTTGTAAAATGGGAACCGGGTACTTGGGATAGAATGATGTGAATAGTACTAAGAGGAGGAGGAGGAGGAGGCTGTAGTACCGTGCAGTGAGGGGGGGGGGTGTTGAGAGGCGTGGCGAAGGGGTGAAGGAAGGGAAGGTGAGACGGAAGGATGTGTAGTGTGAGGGAGGAAGGGAAATGAAAGGAAGGTGTGCCGGATATGAGCAAAAGAGGAAGTACGTACACAAACATTTGACAGAGAGAGAGAGAGAGAGAGAGAGAGAGAGAGAGAGAGAGAGAGAGAGAGAGAGAGAGAGAGAGAGAGAGAGAGAGAGAGAGAGAGCGTGTGCCATTGGACCATCACACAGTACAATCCTAATGAACACACAACCTAGCGGACACCTTCTGAAACACACACACACACACACACACACACACACACACACACACACACACACACACACACACACACACATCTTGCAGCCAAAACCTACAGTTAAATGCGTCATATATATATATATATATAAAAAAAAATTCAACTTATGAAAAAAAAATAAACTTAAATGCATGAAGGTAATAACAAAAATAATTAATGGAATGAATACAATGCAGTGAAGAATAATGAAGAAATAAATAAAAATAAAAAAATACATATACACATTAATTCTTCAAGTAATCTCCCCTGAACATCGCTTTTCAAAGATAAAATAATATAATAATAAAATAATACAATCACACGAAATGACAATCACTTTAACGACTCTTCCTACACACACACACACACACACACACACACACACACACACACACACACACACACACACACACACACACACACGAGAGGAACAGATGGAATGAGGAAGTGAAAGAGCATAGACAAGAGATTCACCAGATTGCAAAACAGTAAGAATGAACACGGGGAAAAAAGGATGAGAGAGAAAAAGAAAGAGAGAAAGAGAGAGAGAGGTGGGGGGGGGGATGAGTGGACAATGGCATGAGGCTGCATCGGCAAAGAAGACAGACAGAACAGAAGACAGAAAGAGGGCAGAGAGGGGCACTGAGAGAGAGAGAGAGGGTCAGAGCAGGAGAGGAGGAGGAGGAGGAAGAGAGTGAGAGAGAGGTAGGTTCAGCAGAAGACAAAGTAGCAAAAAATGGTGCAGATGGGGGCAAGAGGTATGCAGGGAAGGATCGAGCAAGTAACGCTAAAGAAGAAGGGAGAGAGCAGAGGAGAGGAGATGAGAGGGAAGGGTTAAGAAAGGTTAATAAATGGCAGGGGAAGGAATTGATTATGCAACGGAAGATACGATAGGACCAGGGATAAGGATGTCAGGGGAGGAGGCTGAGGAGGAGCAGGAAAAGGCAATTAAGATGAAGAAGAAGGGAAAAGGGAGCCTGAAGGAGGAGGAGGAGGAGGAAGAGGAGGAGGAAATGGAATTAATGTTGAAGAGGGGGAAGGGGAGGAAGAAGACAATAGTAAGGAACGAGGTAGGAGGATGTAGAAAGAAAAGTGAATGATGAGGGAGAAGGAAATGGTGAAGGAAGAGCGTGAGGAATGGAACATAAAGATACTATAAGAAAACAGAGCAGGAAGAGGAACTAAAGAATGGAGGAGAAAGAAAGCAAGGACGGAAGGGAGAGAAAGAAAGAAAACAGGGACTGGGGGAGAAGAGGAAAGAAGCAAGGACTGGAGGGAGGTGATGGAGGAGGAGGAAGGTGATAGGAAGGTGATGGGAAGGTGAGGAGGTGGTTGAAGGGCAGTACACTTACCCGGGTAGAAGTTGATGGGCACCATGCTGATCCTGGCGTTGGGTAGAATGGCTCGCATCTGCTGCGCCTCCGCCGGGTGGTTGAAGCGGAAATAGTTACTCCTGCCCAGACATAGCATGCAACCTGCGGCGGGAGGAGGGAAGGATTACTGTTGTGTGTG
>JAPQNM010000045.1:3912568-3915068 GCA_029783475.1 Metacarcinus magister | reverse complement strand
GTGTAGCGTCACGGCAGTGGACAGCCGCCCGCCGCCCATGGACACCAGGTGTGGGCGGTCTGTAGCCACCTTCACCGCCCCGCCCGCTCCCTCTACCACAGCCAGGCCGCCGCAGCTACCCTGGCGCGCCAAGGAAGGGGCGTATGGTGGGCGTATGCTGCTGGGTGGGAGGGAGGCTGTGCGGCTCAGGCCGTGGCGAGGCCCGGTGTTCTGATACAGAGGAAACCCACCGCCGCCCACAACCACCCGAGGCTCGCCGGGGCGGGGCGTCGCGTAGAGGGGCGGCGGGGCTGGCGGGGCGTCTGGGGCATCGATGATGTCTGGGGCATCGGCGTCAGCGAAAGGGATGTCCGGGGCAGCAGAAGGGGTGAGGGGTCCTCCCAGCGTGGTCGCCATCACTGCGGCCTGGAGGGGAGGGGAGGGGAGGGGCAAGGATTAGTGGACCAGTAATGCTGCCATCATTACCATTACCATTATCACTACCATTATCACTACCATTACCACTACCACCACTACCACCACACTCATCACCACTGTAGCTCGCCCTCACCGGGGGAGGGATCAACAACAGTAATTCACCCTATCCCAGCAAGAAAATAAACAAATAATAAATAAATAAATAAAACAAGTAATGAATTAATCTAGGAACATGATCACTCCGCGCCTCGCCCCACCTGGCTCCCCCGCTGTGCTCTGGGACTGTGGACTCCGCCGCCACCCCACCACCCCACCCATCCACTGTCACCCACCTGCCACCCCCCCCATCCCCACCACCACCTTATCACCCCACCACAACCACTATGACATCATCGCCTTCCAAGGGGACGACAGCTCCTGAGAGGCCGCCACTCACTCTCGTACTGATGGTAATGCAGCGCCACGCACGCTTCAAACACCAGCTATGTATACACACACAAAAACTGTACTTGGCTCCCTGCAGAAAGTATCGTGGTGCAGCGTCACCTGTCGTAACATTGGCTTTACTCTGATGCATAGTTTGTGTGTGTGCTGCAAAGACCACAACTGTCCAGCGCATCCCTCGTCACTAGTCCCTCAGCACCTGCCCGCCCGCCGCCCGCCGCCCGCCTCCCGCCACCCTCGCCGCCGTTGCCCAACAGGAAAGGTGACACGGTGGAAATGTGGTGACAACATTGTTATCAAGGACAAACAAAACCTTTTGTCGAGATGTGGCTGTACAGCTGCCACAATTTTGCACCATTATGATCTACTTCCCTCTTCTCTCTCCCTCTCTCCCTCTCTCTCTCTCTCTCTCTCTCTCTCTCTCTCTCTCTCTTTCTCTCTCTCTCTCTCTCTCTCTCTCTCTCTCTCTCTCTCTCTCTCTCACACACACATACACAACACCACAAGTTATCAAATATGCACGTACCGTAAGTATGAAAAATAAAAAATAAAATATCAATAACTGCACCATCATTTCAGTCACTAATGTAAAAAAAAAAGAAAGGAAAAAAAATCTGCCAACATCAAACAACCTGCAAAGTAATCCAAACCTTCTGATCCGCAGCATCATGCATAACGGTGCACACAACGGTCACATCACAACTTAAATCAAGGAAAGGTTACCGTCACAGTGTTATCCTGCAGGAGGGAGACTGAAGGAGGAGGGAGTGAGGAAGGACGCAGCGTGGAGTGGCGGAAGGGCGTCTTGTATGTACTTAGGTTAGGTTATAGGTTAGGTTAGGTTAGGTTAGGCTAGGTTAGGTTAGGTTATAGGCTAGGTTAGGTTAGGTTAGGTTATAGGTTAGGTTAGGTTAGGTACGTATGTGATTGCAAGAGTGGAAGAGATGGCAAGGCACAACACTGCATTCACCGAGACTGACTGACTTTACCTAAGGAAATTTCCTCTCTCTCCCTCCATCTCTCCCTCCCTCTCTACTCAGGTTGTGTTTGAGGAAAGAAATAATAAAATTTTTTCAAAGAGCATCATTGTTGGACCCTCCTCTTCCTCCTCTCCAGTAGGTTGCGAAGTTTTACAAGGAGCCTTTTGCACACAACACAATCCTCCCCCTGAAGCTATTATCTCTCTCTCTCTCTCTCTCTCTCTCTCTCTCTCTCTCTCTCTCTCTCTCTCTCTCTCTCTCTCTCTCTCTCTCTCTCTCTCTCTCTCTCTGTGTGTGTGTGTGTGTGTGTGTGTGTGTGTGTGTGTGTGTGTGTGTGTGTGTGTGTGTGTGTGTGTGTGTGTGGCCCTGATGTGGCAGAGTTAAACGTGAGTCGTGAATCGTGAGAAACCTCCTCCTCCTCCTTCTCTTCCTCTTCTTCTTCTGCTTCCTCCTCCTCCTCCTCCTCCTCCTCTTCCTACTCCTCCTCTTCCTCCTCCTCCTGCACGTCGGACGCCCTAGGCACAGCAGCATCCCTCCAAGTCACCCTCCCACGCACACAAAACTCTGCGGGTCTACACATCCACCACCTATACCATTATTGGGGGACTCGCTGTATCTGTACCTGTAACTGTAGCTCCACCATTCACCACACTCACGTC
>JAPQNM010000045.1:3902568-3905068 GCA_029783475.1 Metacarcinus magister | reverse complement strand
AAAAAATCAATACAAACACATAACAAAACTTGATTAAGATAACATCACAAAACGTCAAATTAAAGCCAATCTCATCCAAACTCAATAACATCCATGACGCGGTACATTTGGTAACAATTAATTCATCACTCAGTAGTCTTTCCCTTTGACATGACCTTCAGACAACATCATTCTCCTCCATTTTCCACATCGCTCACCACTGTACAGAAAATGGTCACAACAGCCGGGGATTGAAGCGAAGAACACAATATAACAGAGGATGAGGGTGGCCTTCACGGCGACTTACTGCGCCCACCACTGATTGCCTCCCAAACAGTGCAGCTGGAGACTTATGTGTAGTGTGTTGTGACGTTGTATGTGTGTGAGGGCTGTGTAGCATAGGGGTGTTGTGGAGTGTTTAGAGAGGGGGTGAGGGTGTCAGAGTACATAAATGGGACGTGAAGGCAAGCTGATGTGAGGGACCAGTTGTAACACCAGTGCTTCAGAAACTATAACAAGCTAAAATGGTGCGTATAAGTTTAAACATTTTGGTTGATGTATCAGAAGAATCGAACCTTGGGCCATGTGACTGCTGAGGCAATGTTGTGATCGCTTAGCTAAACTTTACGTAAAAACACCATTTAATCATTGTGTAGATAGGTAGTACATATAAGTGGTTACAGAGTGAATCATAACATAGTGAAAAGTATGGATGTATGGGAAGTCTCTGTGACAGGTTTGTGATGTAGTAATGTAATGAAAATGAGGTTTAGAGCATAGTGAGGGGCCTGTACGGGAGGCGAGTGAAAACAGGAGTTAAATAAGATGAAGATACAAGGGTGCACGATAATGATGGGAACACGGGAACACTGCACGAAGCTATGTTTTTACAATACAAAGATAACTTGGTGTAAAAAAGAGCTTCGTGTGTGTGTGTGTGTGTGTGTGTGTGTGTGTGTGTGTGTGTGTGTGTGTGTGTGTGTGTGTGTGTGTGTTGGGGTTGGCAAGAGAGAGGCGGGGACGTAGGAACAAGGCAGAAAATATGACAAGGTGTGTAGGGTGAAAGGAGTCGGTGTGGTGAAGGGGTAAGGGATGGGCGTGGCAGAGGGGCGTGGCACAACGAGCCGTGTTACCATCCACATACAACACAGAATATGCAACACAGGCCACAGGGTCAAGGCCAGGGAGGCGTGGATAGTCAGTTGCAAGAACGATATTATTGCCGTGATAGTTCAGAAAATTACCGGTTAATATAAGGTAATTGTCAGTCTTCTTCCTCTCCGCCATCACTGCCTCCTCCTACTCCTACTCCTCTTCCTGTTCCCCCACGTCACTCCCATCCTCCTCCTCCTCCTTCTCCACATCTGGCTTGTCAAAATGTTTTCTTCTTCCTATTTTTTGCCGTAAATAAAAATACGATAAAAAAAATTTGTCACCACTACCATTGTCACCATTACCACCACCACCACCACAACAACAACAACAACAACAACTCTAACACAACCTACATTTCTTAGCCCTATAACTTCCTTGCCAAGTTCCTTATTCTAAGACAACACCGCACTGCTTACATTATGTTCTCATTCCTCCTACATGTGTGTATATATATATAGTGACCTTTGACTTTCCTTTCTTGCTGTGAATTACGATCCTCTGTCTGTGTGTGTGTGTGTGTGTGTGTGTGTGTGTGTGTGTGTGTGTGTGTGTGTGTTTACCCGGGTGGCGTGACGAAAGCATGGGAGAACTTCACTACACACACACACACACACACACACACAGGTGGTCCCAGTGAGCGTTCAAGGTCACCTCTCAGTTCTTGACTCATCTCAAACACAAAAACACCTTCGCCCAGGGCCACTCCCCCGCCAAAGTGTGTGTTGGTGGTAATGGTGATAGGATTGCGGGGCCGCTAAGTCAAATGACACTTCACCGCATCATCTGCAAGGATTATATTGACTGGGCTTCATTATCTCTCTCTCTCTCTCTCTCTCTCTCTCTCTCTCTCTCTCTCTCTCTCTCTCTCTCTCTCTCTCTAGGTCAGTGGTTTCCTAACATTTGTACCCCAGCACACTTTGAATGGGTGGAGACGTACTGCACCCCTTCATAGTATCATTGTTTACCTGCCCACCTCTACGGCTGTCGTGGTGTGATCATTCCATATTACTAACTATTTATCCTTCTCAACCGCTACGTAAACTTAAGAATGAACAGGTAGACATTAAATAGGTGATCCCGTCATCTATATGTAATGAGTGTTAATACTAATAATAATGTTCATTCATGTGCAAGCTTTCGAACTAGTTTAGCGGCTGCACTCCCGTCAAGCAGCAGATTTCTAAACCAGTACCGGTGGTTGAATTAGCAAAGCAGATCGTTTTTTGTCGAGGCCTCAAGACGCCAGCACCACCACGTGACGCATAGGTTTCCAAATACCACTGATATTGGCATCACTTCATGACTTACCATTACAGTTAACCGTGGTAACATAAAACTGAGTACCCTTTATGGTATGTGTACTCCA
>JAPQNM010000045.1:3895068-3897568 GCA_029783475.1 Metacarcinus magister | reverse complement strand
ATAGTGGCGGCGTCTTTAGTGACATTATTAACTCTTGTTGGTGATAGTAGTGGTGGTGGTGGTGTAGGCATAGGTGGTTTACACATTCCACTCGGTGTTATGAGATCCGTGTGAGAAATCCAGGTCCTTCCCCTCTACCCTGCTCCTTTCCCTCCCTCCTTCCCTCACCACAACAAGCCGCACTCATTCCCTCTGCCTCCCTCATACGCCTAGTCTCTCGCTCTCCTTCACTCTGCCTGCTTGCGTGGCATAGCCTAATTCTGTAATAGTAGTAGTAGTAGTAGTAGTAATAGAAGTAGAAGTAGAAGTAGTTGTTGTTTTTGTTGTTGTTGTTGTTGTTGTAGAAGAAGAAGAAGAAGAAGAAGAAGAAGAAGAAGAAGAAGAAGAAGAAGAAGAAGAAGAAGAAGAAGAAGAAGAAGAAGGAGGAGAAGGAGGAGGAGGAGGAGGAGTTGTTGTTATACTAAGTAAGAAAATTAAACACAATCCAAGTCCCTCGACAGCCCAATCTTCCCCTTATAACGGCTTTCAATTTTTCAAACATAATTTCCTTCCTGTACCCTTCATTCACGTTTGTATTTCCTTATGCTCCCTATCTGTATAACAAACCAAAGGTACGACATCAACGTTGCATGACTACTGAGCCGAGCCGAGCCGAGCGCCACCCACTACCACAGCGGGTCCGGTGCATTGAAGTCCACGCCGTGAGCTACAGGTGTGCGGACATGGCGAGGGAAACCCAATGTTGTCATTTCATTTAGGAGTAAAGGCTGTTTATAAACTTTTGTTCCCTTCTATCTTTATTTTAAGTGGCATTTTGTTTTAGGACCCACCCAACAATTGCAAATAAATAGCATCACGTATTCTTGAGCCACTTAGCCCATTGAATCATTTTCTTCATAGTTTTTACTCTTTTCATTCTCAGTCTTCTTGTATGTGGGTTTTCAAAGAGGGGCATGCCACGGTGACATGATATCATAGGAGACGAAGATTATGAATGAGAGAAAGTCAACGCTGCGACATCCGTGTCAGTAATCCTTGACCAACTTTCAATCATGTACACATTACATAATTACATATTTATATATTTTTTTTAAATGCATTGTTTCAGACTAATAGTGTGTGTGTGTGTGTGTGTGTGTGTGTGTGTGTGTGTGTGTAATTCACCACGGTCTTGAGGATCACGCGCTGGACTCGTAATCGCCAGCCATTACCCTCCCGGAGAGAGAGAGAGAGAGAGAGAGAGAGAGAGAGAGAGAGAGAGAGAGAGAGAGAGAGAGAGAGAGAGAGAGAGAGAGAGAGAGAGAGAGAGATTCCCATAATGATTTCAGCTTGAAGCAGGCAACAGACAATACCTTCGAAAATTCGACATCCATTCCACCATTAATACATCCAAGGTCTCAGATAACATTTTTACTAGACTTGTAACATGAAATTACTGTACTCCATACGTACTAGAAGTATCACACACCCATGTCTTACACACGAGTACCTACAGGTTGTCGTGGCTTGGATGTGGCAGCAGGGATGGTAAATGGTGCATGAGGGAACAGGGTACAAGAGAAATCAATGTAAAGAGTAAGAAGAGGAGGGATTGGTGTAATTTGAGTCGACTCCCGCAGCTGTGTTACCTCACGCCCACTTGACAGTGCCACACACCCACGCCAGGTCAATGGCTCAACTTTTGAGTGCTGGGGAGGCTGTGGGAAGGCTATCCAAGGGAGGGCGAGGAGAACGTTAGGCGAGTTTCACTTTATTGTGTTGGCTCAGACAAACACATGCAAAAGATAAAGGTTGTGATTGTACGAAAAAAAAGTTAATGATAATAAGATTGTAAATTAATTATAAATCTAAGCAGGTCTACGTGTCAAACAGGACTCTCTCCATAGGCACATTATATTACGCTGCCACTTTGAAAACGGCTTTAAAGTAAAGAAAACTAGAGAACCTTGAAAACGATACCGTTAATGTTGCACACACTTGGGATGTCACACACTTACAGTATTTACCTCCAACTTTTCTCCCCAGCATTATTATCATTATTATCATTATTTTTTTTTACAATGTGGTAACAATAAAGGCTATTTAATTTATTCTTCAGTGTTGTTTATAACAAACCCAATTGTATTTACATTTCGTAAGTTAGTTCAGGTTACACTTGAAGATGATAACACCATAATGCAAATGTAAACAAATGCAGATTGTAGAACAAACGTGAAACCAAAGAAATTAAAAATTAAAATAAAACCGTATGTGAACACACACACACACACACACACACACACACACACACACACACGCAGCCTATTCCTATAAATGCAAATATACTAATGTGGTAAACAGTAACCAAAAACATGCGGCACAAGTTGATCCGAGACTTACAGTGGGGTGCGTGACGTTTGGTGAGTGTTGTATCTCAGCCCCAAGCAGTGCGTGCACCAGTAGCTATCTTGCCTCTCTCCTTCTACGGAGGAAGATGCTGGGGCTGGGTGTGATGTTAACA
>JAPQNM010000045.1:3865068-3887568 GCA_029783475.1 Metacarcinus magister | reverse complement strand
GATTACAAACTTGCTCTGTACTAACTACCAACAAATTAAACAAAACTTACCCTGGTGAGTGTTAGGATGAAACCTCGAATGGAAGTGAAGATAATACAGCCTACTAGGAAGAAGGAGATGTGTTGTGACCAGAATTGGACATCAATATCAAAGCCAAGCCAGTGGACTGCTATCTCCATGCCCTTGGTAACAGGGTCCTTCCTACCAACTCTGTCAAACACAATGTTCACCAGACTCTGTAACAAAGAAGGTTTATGATGTTTTCATTATAAATCATTAAATGTATATTTTTTACACAATTCTATATAGCAAATAAATAGCTGTGCATAAGTTGATTCAGTATATTTATTAATCAGCGTAATTTGATGCCACTGAAGACCACTGTCAATAAAATGGTTTGCTTAAAAATCTGCAACAAGTTAAAATTTTTTTAATATCAATATGTAGTGTATATGTATCTACACATCATGTTCTCTCTTCCTCTTTCCCCTTCGCTTTTATTTTGAAGTTATTCTTCATATTCATATCATATAGTTTAGAAAGGAAGATGGATTGCCAACAGACATTCTAAAGAACACTTGAGATAAAAGGTCGTATTTATGATCCTTTAGTTATGATGAACATGATGGAAATACCATTGTTGCAATTAAGACAGACATCTATCACGCGCATATTCATGGTCCTGTAGAAGTAGGTGAGCACCAGATTGAAGTGATTAAGAGGTTTTATAAGGATGTCAGTGTTTCCGTACGAGTGAACTGAGAATTAAACGAGTTTTAAGATCGGTGTGTGTGAGACAGAAGTGTGATATCACTATGATTGCTGAACACACATATACACACACATATACACATACACACACAAACAGGTGAATGATGTGTTCATCAAATTTATTCATCAGTTGTACTTATTCAATGTGTTCATCAATTTGAAGAAAAAATATATCCGTCAAACTAATTAAGAGACGAGGAAGGGGAGGAAGTGGTGCGCGCGAAAAAAGAAAAAAAAGAAAAAAAAGAAAAAAAAGAAAAAAAGAAAAAGAAAAAAGAAAGATAAAAGATAAAAAAATAATAATAAAATAAATAAATAAATAAATAAATAAATAAACAAATAAATTGAATCACACAATAATGTTTCCAAGAATAATTCCCCGCGAGTAAAATAACGTAGTCCCATCTACGCAGTACACAAGCACGTCATCACTCATCAGTTTTCTGGCTTTCCCCTAATTAGGTTGCTCCATGTTAGACTCGGCACATCACGACAGATGATAAAACAAACTATGCCGCATGTCATCTTTGGATTAAAAATGACACTCAGCAACATATAAAAACATGTAACAAGTATTATTTGTCTGTTGATAAAATAAGCAAATGTGAGCGACATTGGCAGACGGCAGTAGACAATGTCCTTCCGCGTAGTAAAGTAATGCATCACAACGGTATGTAATAATGATATACACGTCTCCCATTGTTATATTATAATGAAAAACATTGGAAATAATAATAAAAGAACAATAATGATAATAACAACAATAATACTAATATAATGGCAATATGCGAGTGTTAATTAATGCAAGACTACTACGCGGACCGAAGAACGTTGTCTGCTTATTTCATTAGCAGACAGATAATACTTGCTACATGAATTCATATACCTAGAAAAAGGTAAATACAAAGTATCATAGTTTTTTCAATTAATTATGTTGTCTTTAGCATTATTGTATATCAGTTATGTATGTGCACAAAGGATTGATAAAATAATCCCCCCGAACTAGGCATCAAGAGACCATATAGGGTTAACGAGAGAGCGCTGCCCCTCTCACCAAGCTGCCGTGAGTCAGGATCGAACTCACAACTTTGCATGAATTTGGGAGAGGGTTGCCGAATAGCATATTCTAGTATACACAAACCATAGTTATATCTTTTGAATTATACTTACCGTAATTACTTAGTTTTTCTTATTACACATAGAGTTTTGAGAATGTGTTACACTTAAAAAATGACTGCTTAATCCGTTAACGGAAACCAAATTTTCCTATTTTGTGGAATAGATGAGCTAATTAGATAAATATAAATATTTTGTGAAAGTGATGCTGGGAAGGTAACACATCGCTGGTGCCTCTGTGACTGTCTATAATAACAGTCTTACCATCTGACCCGCGCCAAAAGGGAGAAAAGTAGCAGATTTTCTTACATAAAAACACATAAGAACATACACCAGAAGACCTGTTGGGCTACAACTAGAGTATCTGCTGAACTATATAGTATTACTAGTACAGTAAATGTAGAACACGATAGAACAGAGCAAGGCTATCTCCCCACCCTCCCCTTTTTAATTGTTTCCTCCGGAAACAGTTAAAAAGAAATATCATGTACCTTGTTGAAGACAAGGACAATTAAATTTTATAGTAAAAGATGAAATTAGTGGAAAATACTATACTAGACTACCACTAATGGTGGTACTTCCTGGAACAAAAATAACTTTATTAATGGTAACAATTTGCTGCCACTACACTTCTCATATGTCAAATAAGGAAACGATTAGTTAAATACATAAAAAATTCATTGAAGCTCATACCACGCAATCAAGTAATTAGTTAATAATAACCTATTTCTCGCAAATATATATCCAGTTGGGGCTTGAATCTATCTATGGCTTTTGAGCTTACAATTGGGGCTGGGAGTATATTCCAGTGGTCAACAAGTCTAACATTGAAGTGACTTACGAGCAATTGTGTTACATCTTTGTACTTTTAATTCTATGCTCTTACATTTCGTTACTGTTACATAATTCATCTCATATTATTTCTAGATTCATATTATTGAAACTGTTTAGTATTTTGAAGACTATAATCATATCTTCCCTAATTCTTCGCATGTGGAGTGGGAAAATGTTTGTTTTAATCATTCTTTGTATGATAAACTATGAAATATAGGAACCAAGTTTTGTATCATCCATGAATGTTGTAAAATTCCTCGTCTTGATGCTTAATCAAACTATCAATAAGTACGATGTTAGGCTCATCACAAACCTCATCTTACAGTACCTAGAACCTATTTCTTGCCACTTCACTAGTGTAACTAGTACCTGCTTCTAACTTAGTTCCTTTTCTAACACGTTGGAAGCCATTTCTGACATCTAACTTACTCTCTATTTTCACAATCCTAACAAACGTACTCACCATCATCTTGGATTAGGAAATTCTTTACAAACAGCTTACTACAGAGCAGACATGGGTAAAGGGCAGCAGGTGCCATCTTCAGAGTACAAAAACACAGCACAAAAAATAATATGATTCTCAGTAACTCCCAAGATAACTAGTTACTACAAGATATATCACGAATGTGTGTAATGTAGGACAGAGTAATGTGTATGCTCTCTAAAAATTCAACTCAAAAAAAGCTTAGCATGTGGTTAGGAAAAGCAGTGTCAAAACGTCCTCTCTCGCAGGCGAGTGGTAACCTGAATGAACTATGGGTTTCGTTTAAATAGTCTTCTTTACACTTTCTTTTAATTTTTTTTTTAAATATTAATAAATGTTTGACCAAGGGCTTAGAACACCAAAAAAACCTGTTTAATCCCCAACTTCTACGAAAAAGATAAAAATATATAGCAAAAGTATAATTTTTAAAGGATAAGTGTTAGTTTTAAAGGGGTTTTGATCCTTCTCTCTTCCCTCAGCTTACAGGAGTCATGAAGAAAGTGCACAAATGTCGTGCGGCGCGAAGCTGGCCCCCTTCACGACGTCTGATGGAGGCTGCTCTTCCAGCTCTGCCACGCCAGAGGGAGAGCAAGGAGAGAGGGAAAGAGGTGGAGGAAGAGGAGAAGGTGGTACTGAGGAATGAGGTGAAAGAAAAAGAGATGATCAAGAAGAAAGATGAGGAGCAAGGGAGAATGAAGGAGGTGATAGATGAGGAGAAAGAAACAAAAGGGAAACAAGAAAAAAAGGAAGTACATGACAAAAATTATGATGACAACGAAGAAAAGGAAGATGAAAAGAAAAAGAAGGGGGAGAAGGAAGAAGAAGAAGCAAATAAGGAAAAGGAAGAAGAAAGGAAGATGAAGGTAGAGAAGCAGGAGGAAGAGAAGAAACAAAAAGAGGAAAAGCAAAAACATAAGAAGCAGGAAGATAAAAAAGAGGAAGAAAAACATGAGGAAGGGAAGAATATAAAAAAGGAAGTTGATGACACAATGAATAAAGAAGAGGAAGAGAATGAAGAAGCACACATGTCTTCTCACCTTGAAGCTCCTAAGAAGAGGAAGAGGAGGCTACTGATCCCCAAGAAGAAGGGAGAACACCCTCTCTCTCTTGACGTTCTGAGAAGCTTCACTAAGTGGTGGGAAGAAGCGAAGGTGAGGAGGATGAAGGTCAGCTTAGGGAGGCAAGAAAGGGTGGGGATGCAAATATTGCGGGAAGAAGAGGCGGATGAACAGAGTAACATTCTAGCGACAGCAACAGCAGTAGACATGCAGAAGGCAGAGGTGGTATGGCGGTGGGGAGGCGACATGGTAGGCGGTGCAGACACGTGTAGCGTCGAAACGAACATGTCTTGCCTGGTGAACACGAAAACAAAGCAGACGAAGGATGCATCAACCACACCAGAGGAGGTTGTGGATGGCAACCAGAGTGACGATGCACATCTAGTACATAGCCAAGATGAACGTGAGGCAGGAGGAGAGGAGGAAGAAGAAAAGGAGGAGGAGGAAGCGTGCTGTGAGGCGCCTGGAACAGCAGTGAAGAAAAGGAGAGTGCCAGGACACCATCCCTGCCAGGGATATTTGACGCCCACCATGAAGTGTTTGCTGCAGATGGTGGTCACCTCACAGCTCACCATGGCACGGCTGTGGCTGCGATACAACCTTAGGCCACGTGCAGGCCTGGCAGTGCGCGTCGGCAGTGGGACGTATGGGTTGCGCCGCCTCTCACAGGGTCTGGTGAAGGAGGACGCTGTGCGTCATGCCATGACGATTGAGTTTCCGCAAGTGAACATAGAGCATTTGCCTGATCACATACCTGGCCGACGCAGACTGACCAACTATTACTGCCACCTAGGGCCGCGGCTACGCTCACCACACCTGAAGCAACTGCTGCAGCATACTTGCCGCTTGTCCTGTCTGGAGGAAGTGCTGCTGGCCTTGCCGTGTGATGGACACCGGTGGGCGCGCCTATTCTGCCGTGCTGCCCTGCTCTACACAGGCTGCCTACACCATCAGGTGTCTGTGACACGGCTCTACCAGCGGTACACAGCCCTGGAACAGCATGCAGGTCGCCCTCCGCTTTCCAGAAGCATGTTCCTGAGGGCCCTAACAGCCACCTTCCCTGCTGCCTTCCTTCCGCCTGCCACTGCAGGCAGACCCAGCCTGGTGGTGGGCGTGCAGCTGGCACAGACTCCCATCTGGGACACACACACCACTCCAACTTAATCCCTTCTCCACTGCCCCGCCCTGCCCAAAAAGGATGACTCATTAAATGTTTTACAAAGGATGCTGGGCAGCGGCTGAACCCTTCCCTCCTTTCTACCTTTCCTTTATGACCTTGTTTTCCCCTCCACCTGCCATGTCCTCTCCCTCCACAACAGCCATTCTGTTTCCTTGGTTTCAACAAACAATAAACTGAGAACAACCAACCGAGTTGTTTGCTTTAATAGAGAGAGAGAGAGAGAGAGAGAGAGAGAGAGAGAGAGAGAGAGAGAGAGAGAGAGAGAGAGAGATAGAGAGATAGAGAGAAAGAGAAAGAGAAAGAGAGAGAGAGAGAGAGAGAGAGAATAATAAATAATAATAAAAGAATAAATGTAATGAAGATGAGGTGTCTTAGAAGTACTATGAATAGAGTGACACATATGACTCAAATGAGAAATGAGGAGGTGCGAAGGAGAAGTGATGTCAGGGGAGAGTTGACTGATCGAACAAAGCAGTAAGTTGATATGGTTTGGTCATACGGAGATATTGGAGGACGACCAGTAAGTGGAGAAAATAATGGGAACTGATATGAGAGAGGTGAAGTTGAGAGGAAGGCCACAAATGAGAGGGATGGACGATGGGAAGAGAGTGTGAATTGAAAGAGGAATACATGTGGAGCAAGGGATGATTGTGTGTGATAGAAGTGAATGGAAAGCAGTGGTGAATGCATGAGTAATGACATAGCCTTGATAACCCTTAGAGGAGGTTCCCACGCATCTGGTAGATCAGATCGGGTGCAGGAAGGGAGAGGGGCATGAATTACTTATGAAGTGGCTCGGGTAAACCAAAAGGCCCTGTTCTATATAAGACTCCTGCCCTGCGCCCGATTTGGGTGACTGATCTAAGAAACTGTGTTGCGCGAGGTGCCCTTCTCTTCTTCCCTAGAGGCATATGCACAGGTATGCATAGGTATGTATATGTGTGCCTTGTCTTGGCTACCACCCTTTACGGGGACGTCAGCCTGGCATATAGATAGATAGATTATCATATGAACCAAAACTTCAGTAATGTGACTTCAGACAACATGAATCTACAATTATCCGATGAACATAATTCTACCAAATTGTTCTTATATGTGTATGATGAGTAATGCAAATTCTTTACAAAACTAGTCAGATAATTACTTACAATAAAAATCTTCCATGAGCAGTATATGGAGAAAAAGTATCCCATGAAATTGAAGAAGCGGCCCTGGAAGGTGCTGGCCCACTCCAGCCTCTCACGTTGGTTCTGCAGCTCCACTGTCTCCAAGAACAGCTGCCTGGAGAGTTCCTGGCAAGGGAGACACCCAATTCAATTAACAATACAAGGCTTTAGGTCACTGGAGTGTATATGAACAGGGCACATGTTTGATTATTGCACCAAGAGACCAGAAAAGGGTTACACTATAACACTAAAGAGCAGTCCGCATGGCGCTGCTGGTAACAGAAAACTATAACATGGTGCAACACATTGACAAAACACATACACTCTCCTTCAATTTGGCTTACTATATTATTGAGATATAAATTTTGATTAAACAATTCAAATAAAAAAAAAATAAATAAATAAAAAAAAAAAGTTTTTTAAATACAATTGTGGTGTGATGTCATAGTGGTGCACAAGTAACATTTGATGGTGCTGTGTACGCTTCATTACAATGTAAATCTTCAACAGGATATGCAAAAAGAAAGGTAGATAGCACTAAATTCAACCGTTACCAGGGCAAGATTTAAGTTAATTGTCTCTTAATACATGAATACTGAATATTTTTGAATATATATATATATATATATATATATATATATATATATATATGAAGACAAACAGATTGAGATGTATGTCAACTGGTATGTGATTACCTCCAAGGCTGCCACCTCCTGCTTGATGGCTGACATACTCTCCCCTTGAGGGCTGCTGGATGTAACACTGCGTAACAAGCCCCAGATTCTTGACCGGGAACTGCTATCATCACTTACCTGCCAAAATACAATGTAACATTAATTTTTTTGCTAAACAGCAATATCCTGAACAGTTTCTTGACAGGAAAGTCAAACAACAACTTGTGCTACACATCGTTCTTTCTATTTTCTATGATAACATTAAATTTGAGACAACTATTCCTCAGAAATGCCCTAAGGGGATAGCTTCGACAGAAGAGTCTCCAATTATGCCAGTTCTTGCATTCTCTACTTGCATGCTGTAATCATTCTCTTACACCTATATCATCTTTAATACTCGTATACACTTTCCTTTTCATTGAATTTTCTGCCATTCTTCCTATGTGACCGAACCATGTTACACCCATCCCATTCTTGTTAAAGCCCAGTCAATCTCATTATCACGCATCAAATCTGATTTGAAAAGCTCGGTTTGTGACGCACATGTATGTGATTGGTTTGACGTCATGGAGCCTGTGATTGGCTGAGTGTAAAGCGGTAGGTTCAAAAGAGGTTCTACCAAGGAAAAACCTCACCTATGTCCATAAACTAGAGATATGCAAGCTTATTGATAGTGATAAAACTTAGAGAGGTGTAGCAAAGACATTTGGAGTGAACGAGTCAACAGTGCGAGGTATTTATGTGAAAAAAGAACATATTCAGAAACATACGAGTCTTGCACCTTCTGCTGCAGGATCGAGTGCAAAGAGAAGTGCAAACCAAGTGCTGCTTAAGACTGAGCAGTTATTGAGCAGGTATGTTGAGAGGAAGGCGAAATTAAATACACCTGTGGATACTAAAGATATAATGGAAACAGCCAAGGAAATTTATTGTGATGTGGACAAGAAACTTAATGTGGAAACCCCACCTGTGTTTCTCGCTTCAATAGGTTGGGTAGATAAATTTATGGCAAGGAATTATGTGAAAAATGTGACAATATTGGGTGAGGTTGCTAATGGGGATAGACTCTGAATCTCTGAAAAAAATCATTCAGGCTGGCCAGTTTAGCCGTGATCAAAGTCTTAGTTACTCCTTTTGAAATTAAAAGTAAGTTTGATGGTCTTTTATGTTGTGTATTTATTGTTCGTAATGTTCTTATTGAATATTATTGCTTTACTTTATGTTGTAGGCATAAGTGACACAAAATCGTAGGCAAATAGTGAGCAAATTATCAGAAATTGGCTGCTGATAAAACAATTACAATTAATACCATTTATTATTAAGTTCTGCTATCACGCTTTCTGTGCATCTGCACTAACCTATTAGACATGATAGCAGAGGGATGGGTGTAGAGTATTACACTTGACCCACTCATTCACTCCACATTTCATTCGTTCACTCAACCTCACAGTGTGCAACACTATATATATAAGCCGATATTTTTGCATATAATTTCAATAGTTTTGTTTGTATTCTCTTGGTATACAGAAAAGATAACATGATGATTATTAAGATATCATAAAGTACTTAAATTAGATTAACCCTATTGTTGGGTCTGCAAGAATACTATCACTGTATTCCTTGCAGGTTGAAAAAGGCAACCAAAAGGGATGGAGTGAGGCTCTGGGAAGCCCCTTCTCAGTATTCTCTCCTATGAAAAGACAAGACACCGGGGTGGGGGAGAGGGAGAGTAATGTATTCTGGAACCCAAAATGCCTTGTCCTGACTAACCCCCTTTAAGGCTGATATTACCTGATTATATAGTAGATAGATATATACATAGACTTACTTTAGAAGTGATCCTCTCTCGCTGTGCCAAGGCAATCTTCTTCTTCTTGCTTACAATAACATCAATGGTCTGCAGCAACCGGCGTTCCTGAGCCTGGATGTCATACTTGGTGACGGGTCGCATGAAGATGTTCATGGACGTGTATGGGTAGTTGACAGCACCAAAGCCTGACAGTGCAGCCATTACAGTCACTCCAATCACTCCAATGCGGCTGATGCTCTGAAAAAGATGTACAGATAACTCACATGGAACATTTTTTCTCTCTCTGTCAAATCATACATACACACATCATCATCATCAGCCTCTTTGAGTCCACTGCAGGACAAAGGCCTCCCTGATATAAATACAGAACACAATTAATTATCAAAACTTACCTGTTCTATGGAGAGAATACCATGTTGAGGACTGAGGATGGGGAAGGGCTCTCCTATCTTCCAAAAGCACACCATGAATACTCCCCATGTGAGCAGAGACAGCACATTCACCCACTCTCCTCGCACTGTAAATTTGGGAACCCAGTGGTGATAATGTTTTCACAAGGATTATTTGGGTTTAAGGAAGCTTATGAATCACACTAAAACCTCTGAAGATGGAACATTGAATAAACTGTTTGACTGTTTGCACAATACATTGACTACAAAGACGGACAATAAACATAAATAAAGAGACAAAAGTAAGACTGACTTACCTATTCTGATGTTTGAGACAACAAAGTGGCATAAATAGAAGGGTATGACCAGGATGAGCATGATGAGCATGGAGTACAGTACCACCTGCCAGTACAAGTAGCGAGACCTGAAACACACAACACAGGTCAAAGCATCTACTATACTGCACCAATGAATACAATAATTTTTCACAGGTTGGTATTTCCAGATCCAGTGCTCCATCCCTTTTGTCGAACCGCAGAGATTATGGTAGTAGAATTCTTGTAGCCCTTACCACAGTTTAACAATATTAGTCGTCTATCTATCTATATATATACCAGGCTGTTATCCCCCCAAAAAAAAGGATGTGTAATATTGCCATAACTGTTTAATACTTTTATGGATGGGTGTATGAGAGAAATGAAAGCAAAAGTGGGGAATGTAGGTACTAGACTGAAAATTAATGGAATGGGGTGGGTAATGGTGGCATGCTTGTTTGCAGATGACACTATGTTGTTTGCAGAGAGTGAAGAGGAACTTGAGAGAGGGGTAGATGAATTTTATAGTGTATGTACGAGAAGAAAGGTGAATGTGAATGCTATGAAAAGTAAGGCGATGGTCTTTAAAAGGAGGGAAGTTGACTTTAATACACCTTATAGGGTGAGTGGGCCAGTAAAAGGAAGGTATGAAATAGTTCTAGGTGGAGAGAAAATAGAGGAAGTGAAAGAGTTTAAGTATTGTGGAACAGTGCTATGCAAATATGGAGAGATGGAAGGAGAAATAAGAGAGAGGGCTGTGAAAGGCAGGTGTGTCATAGGGTCACTTGCAAGGATTATGACAGGAAAGAATGTATCCATGGAGGTAAAGAAAGGGTTAAGGAAGAGTATTTTCCATTCCACTCCAGACCACACCTCCTTCCATCCCCTCCCATACTTCCTCCTAGCTCCCATTACGTAGTCCATCACTCTACATCCTTGTGTATGGGGTTCTTGTATCCTCATATTATCAAACCTTCCTCTCCCAAAACTTAGACTAATTCTCTCTTTTTCCCTAAAGCACTCAAGCCATTCACTTTAACTGAGCCAACTCCCTCTTACTTCTTTTACCACATCATGTATATAAATATTGAACAACCAATAAATAAATATATGAAAAAATAAAAAAATGTCCCAAAATATTTACACTGTATATTGACATGAATTGCAGCAAAAACAACTACGTACAGGCTTCTTGTGATTGTACAGCATTACTAAGAACTCAAGTGATAATCTAAGTATTCAAGAAAGACCTCCTCCATTAATTCAGAGGGGAATGGTTTATGTATATGGATAAATTTTGGAAGATGTAACATTTTTTCTTTTCATGACTGTAACTGTTTTTACTATATGCATATAACTCATGAAGAAACCCACAAATATTTAGACAACACAAAACCATAAGGCAACAATACCCTGACTCCAGCACGGCAGCAATTTCAAAGATGATCAGTTCAAACATGGTGCAGGACAGCATAAAGATCATTGGGAAGAACAGCTGCACCAGGGTGTTGTGAACCTCATAGTCACGGAAGATTTTCCTCACAAACCACACCCAACCGCCAACAAAGAACACCAGCTATGGGGAGGATAATGGTAAGCTGTGTACCTACAAAGTGCAGTATGGATACCTGGTACATCCTCAATAACTTTCATTTGTGCAGGTGAAGACTGTTCCTTCTCATTCAATCTTGTATCTGTGGTATGAGTTTTCCTTATTGCTTTGTTAGGTAAATATGTATCAAACATTATGACTCTGAAGGTACAACAGCTGGATAGATGTGTTCTAAAATATCCGTTTCCTACTACTTTTGTTACTATTACTACTACTACTACTATAAAATCTATATATCTACATAACATGCCGCTATCCCTCTAAAAAGTGGTAGCCAATTCAAGGCACGCCTACACACACCCATGCACACATACATATACGTACACTCTTCTCACTTAGCCCTTAGGCACCTAGAGGAGAATACAAGTACACCTCACCCAAACACAGTTCATCAGGTCAGTCACACAAATGGGATAACTACCCCTACAATCTCCTAACGGCCTGCCATAAACAGTTATAGACATTTCCATGTTAAACCTAACACAACAAAATTTAATAATTCCCCCCGAGCTAGGTAACTATATACCATATAGCTGTTTTAGGATTACTTAGAGTGCTATCCCTCTCACCAAGAAGCTACCTCACCCAGGATCGAACTTACAACCTTTAAGCCATGAGCCGACCACTGTCAGTACCATAGAGCGACCCGCCCCCAGAAACCTAACGTTAAGTATACCCTCCAAACAGACCCACCCATGCACTATTATAGATAGTAGGGGTTAGTAATACGAATCAACATTATTACTTACCATTGACCCCACCATGATGGCGGTGTCAATTAACAGCCCCATTTTATGCTGCTACTTGTCCATATAAGTGACTGTCACTCCCGTAGACGAACTATTGAGACGAATCATTCCAATGAAACAACCAAAGAAAATTACACGAAATATACATAATTCAAGTTAATAAGGTATACTGTCATAAAGTAAGTTAGATAATTGAAAAGTTATGTCTCATAAGTGAAAATATGAAGAAAAAACCACCGTCTGGGACTCGTTATGTTGACATGCAGGGTGAGGGTCTTGGTCTTGGTGTGTGTTGACCTTGATCTTGGTAATGATGGCAGCTTTAGCTGCATGTCTTCAAGCTGATGATTTAATTATTTTCTGGTACATTCATACTAACTATGTCAGATGGGGCACCATCTACATAAGCGAAATTAATAACCTCTCAGAACCAGTGAAGGTAGAATTTGGGAGTGGCAATTTCGTTGTGAACAGTTCAGCTCAGAAGTTCAATCAAGTAGACCCAGAGCAGAGCAGGAGATGACGTCAGCTTTGAACAGGTGGGCCCTCTCTTTCAACTTGAGATCTCAACTGGTTAGTGAGACAAAGCTGGTCTATGGGATAAGACGAGACGGTGCATTCGCTCACAACGAATACAATCCAGCCATGCAGAAACTTGATCTGAAGGATGAAAACAACCTCTTGAACAAATTCCAGTGTTTCAAGTTGTTCTTAACTGTCGAAAATCTAAACCCCCAGAACTTTGCAGCAAAGGACATTGAAAATTACTTGTTGAAGGTTCGCCACAAGGCCAAAATTGAATTATGCAGTTTTTAGAAAGACTTGTGGCTGACACCAGTCCATGACGATCGAGTACTACCAAGAAAATAATTCAATTAGAAAGTTTTTGCAGCGCCAAATTACTGTCTTTAAGGCTGGAAGGTACGTCAATAAATACTGAAGTGTGAGCTTATGCCTGCCCCTTCTGCACTAGCAGAAATGAATGGTGATCTACAATCAGGCCAAAAGTCCCTTCTAATTGGAGTCACTGATTGGTGACACGCCGTGCATTCGAAATCTATATATTGCAAACACTGGTTAAGAAGGAACACTTATTGTAGATGACCATATCGTTGCTCTTGGGAAGCTACCAATGAAAGTTGTAAATCCCAAAACAGTGTAACACGAGCTTAACTCAAAGCCTACGTACTACAACTTGTTAAACACACACACACACATTCATACATACACACAAACATATATTCATACATACACAGCAGATCTCAAGTTCGCACCCCGGCGAGTAAAATTATAACGCAATTTACACACAAAGACTCGCCGGAACAACACAAATTAAACAACAAATCAACATTGATTCTCTCACTCCACCCCTTCCTCCATCCCACCCTCCCTCCTCTCCGCAGTTTGACAATAATATACAATATCACAAACAATTACACTGACATTGATAAACCCAAGCATTTAAATAACGCATTACACACACACGCGCGCGCACACACACACACACACACACACACACACAGACACGTAACACAAACGGCCTACACATTAATACAACACTCCATACACATGTCTCGTTATACATTGTGAAGGAAATACAGTAGTTATAAGTAAACATTCACAATTTGTTGGACTGTTGACATCACGTACTGGTGCTGACGGGGCGGAGAATGAAAGGGATTTTTACTTATCTTTACACTCGTGTCTGTCCAACCAGCAGTGAACGGATACCAGATGTTAGCTAGTCGTTGTGACTTACCGCCTTCTTGGGTAGTGTCCCGGAATCTGTCTCGGCGAGGTGTGAAAGCGTGTCTATACAAAGGATAACTTTTTCCAATACATGAATACATGAATGAAGTGATTGGTGATAGCTTACAGAAAGATACAAAGAAATTTTGGTCATACGTGAGATCACAGAAACGAGAATCACTGGGTATCCCAACTCTGAGAGATGGTGAAAAACTATACGTGAGTGACCAAAAGAAAGCAGAGGCACTTAACAAGCACTTCTCATCAGTGTTCACAAAAGAAGATCTAGTTTCCACTCCAAACAAAGGTCCATCACCATATCCATCCATCCAAGACCTAACCATCAGTGAAAACGGAGTAGTGGAACAACTAAGGAAACTCAACGTAAATAAATCAAGTGGACCAGATGAAATACCAGCAAGGATGTTGAAGGAGTATGCTGAGGAATGTGGACCAATGCTGACTCATATTATGCAAGAATCATATAACACTGGAAGCCTTCCTGAAGACTGGTTGAAGGCCAGAGTAGTTGCTATACATAAGAAAGGGAAGAAATGTGACCCTTCCAACTACCGGCCAATATCTCTAACATGTATATGCTGTAAGATCATGGAACACATTGTCCTCAGCCACATGGCAAAACACCTGGCAGGCAACAACACCCTAATAAATGAACAGCATGGTTTCCGTGAGAAATTGTCTTGTGAGACCCAACTCATGGAAGCAATCCATGACTGGTCCCTTGGGACATCAATCAGAAATGCCAAACTGATGTTATATTCCTTGACTTCAGTAAGGCATTTGACAAAGTGGCCCATCAAAAGTTGCTGTATAAGATTGACCATTATGGCATTCGAAAGCAAGACAAAAGGATGGATACAGGGTTTCCTGTGTGGTCGCTCCCAAGAAGTGTCTGTAAATGGAACACGATCATCTCCATCAGATGTCTTCTCAGGAGTTCCACAAGGCTCCGTCCTGGGCCCAATCTTATTCCTGCTATACATAAATGACATCAATGAAGAGGTGACCTCCAAGATGAGACTCTTTGCGGATGACAGCGTGATATACCGCTGTATTCACACGCAAAGAGATCAAGAAATGTTGCAGGAAGACCTCCAAAAAGTTTTTAATTGGGCCAAAAAGTGGGACATGGTCTTCAACATCCAAAAGAGTTCCCACATGTGTATTAGCCTAAAGGAAAATACACTGAATTATACTTTTTCCGTCAACGGGAAGGCTCTGACTAAAGAGAGCAGCTGCAAATATTTGGGTGTGACCATCACGGAGGACATGAGCTGGAACAACCACTCAGAACAGGTCAGGGCAAAAGCAGCCAAATCCTTAGGCCTTGTCCGCAGGACCCTGGGGGCGTGCAGCAAAGAAGTGAAGGAAGCAGCCTATACAGCCCTAGTAAGACCTCAACTAGAGTACGCTTCCAGTGCATGGAATCCTCACACCCAAAGAAATATCAAAATAATTGAAAGTGTTCAGCGGCAAGCAGCTCGTTTCGTGACACATAACTACAGCAGGGAGGCAAGTGTGACCCAAATGATCACCACACTGGGATGCAACACACTCCAAACCAGACGCTGTTTCCACCAAGCTGAGATGTTTTACCGCATCCATAGTGGTGCTGTAAACATCCCAATGCCTCCAGAAATCATAAGAAAAACACCTGCTGGAGCAAGCAACCCTGACCACCACTTGTACAGGCAACCCAGTACACGGGTTGACCCTTACTTGTACAGCATGTTCCCCCGAGCTGTACACTTGTGGAACAAATTACCCCAGGAAGCAGTCACAGCAGGCAACTTGCAGGAGTTCCGGAAGGCAGCACTACCAGCCAATCAACAGTACCACCTACCCTGAAGTGCCTGTAGAAGATAAGTTCTACATACATCCCAGGACAGCGACACTCGCTTTTTAGGGATTACCTGACTCAAGACTATTGTCCTGGGCAACTTGGCGCCTTTTTTGTAAATGGCGCTCTCGGTGATGCTAGTGATTTCCACACTTAGGTAGTTCCATCGCTACAACATCTATCTTCTATGTGATGGTGAGTGGAATAACATCAACATTAGCTGCAGCTTTTATTAATTCTATAATTGAATTTTTATTAAGTCTGACTAGTTAGTTTCTCGGCAAATACACGTACCAACTCAAGGTAATAATATTAAGATATTTAAACCAAGGTGCAGGACCAAACTCCGCAACAACACTAGTTTTATTTTTTATTTTGCATTTTGCATTGATCTCATTTATTATATATTAACTGATAGTATTAGTGACACCTTGCACGAGCAGTGTCGAGCACTGTAACGGTGCATTTGTTTACATACAAGTCCGTCCATGTGACTCGGACAGCGGGTCGGCTTGTCATTACCATACCACTCCTGCTGCAAGGTTTGTATTAGTACGGATTTAATTATTACTGGTCATATTCTGGAAGATGGCTAGGTTAAGCCTTCATATTTTTTAATGCTTGTTAATTTGTAGAAAGAGGGGTAAAGATTCGGTTATTTAAACACTTTAATATGTCTGACATACAGGGTATCATATTGTTTGTACAATAGATGAAAGACAGCGGACAGCCCTTGGTAAAAATTTTCATCTTCACCATAATGGCGTTTGTTTATGTCTCCATCTTCGGACTGCACCTCGTCCAACATCCTACTTTTGGTCATAGAGAACATTTGATAGCTTCTATATTAACTTAACATAAAATAACCTATATTAACCAAACCTACATCGACAAATAACAGAACCTTGTTCAAACAAAACTAAACTTTATTTTTCGAAGATAAGGTCTCACAAAAAACATTGAATATCTCACAAACTAAGAATTTGCGACGGAAATATAACTGAAGAAAACCTTCTCAAAATGCATCAGGTAATGCTAAATTATAACCCTGAATTCTCTAGAGCATTGTGGTGAAGATGTATAATAATACCCAGCCCTTTTGTAAGCATTGCTTTTTGGGCAATAATTATTATATAATTAACCACTCTATATCTCTTTAACTTTATAATGCACTACAAATTCAGCCTTTGAAACTTGTTTAGATCACCTCAAACAGCTATGCCGCTGAATTACATAAAAAAATACGAAAATATAATACGTAAAAATTTGCAGTGTAAAAGAGGGTAAATATGTCCGTTCTTTATTGCAGTTTCCTAATGTTTTCAATTTTATTTGTTTATTTGTTGTTGTTAATTTGAGTGTTTTAAGACGTATTTTATTGTGCACAATAATAATAACCATAATATGATAATTACAGTCTTGACCCCCGATTGGGGAAGCGCGCTTTGTTGTTGATTGGCTCACTTTTCAATGACACTATTTTTTTTTTTCTAAATTAACCTAACTTAACATCACGTACGTGAATTTAGACGTTTAAGGGGTAGTCCTTGACAAAAAGGGTAAAGATTAATTTTGATTTGCCCAGAAAAAAAAAAGATAAAGGAATACACAATGAGATGCCACATATCCACTGGGTATGGTAAGATTGCAATAAAAAGACAAACTTGTATCAGACTAAATTTTAGCTCCATAATTATACAATAAAGCCTGTTTATTCCACACTTTATTCATAATTATCTCAATGGTGAAAACTGATCTTCAGTTAATGATAAAGGAAAAAGATTAAATCAGAAAAATAATAATATCATATTTATTATTATTATTATTTTGTTTACATTAAAAGGGCACTGGCCAAGGGGAAAAAAAAAACGTTAGAAAAAATCCCGCTTGTCGCCAGACCTGCAAAGAAGACAGTAGGAGAAAAGAAGCAAAGGGTGGAGATCCAGTTAACATTAGAGGTGTCCTGACACTCCTCTTTTGAAAGAGTTTAAGTCATAGGCAGGTGGAAAAACAGACAAAGGAAGAGAGTTCCAGAGTTTACCAGTGTAAGGGATGAAAGAGTGAAGATACTGGTTAACTCTTGCACTAGAAAGATGGACAGAATAAGGATGAGAAGTAGAAAGTCTTGTGCAGCGAGGCCGCGGGAGGGGTGGAGGCATGCAGTTAGCAAGTTCAGAAGAGCAGTCAGCATGAAAATAGCGATAGAAAATAGATAAAGATGCAACATTGCATCGGTGACTTAAAGAATCAAGACAGTCAGTTAGAGGAGGAGAGTTGATGAGACAAAAAGCTTTAGACTCCACCCTGTTTAATAAGGCTGTGTGAGTTGAACCCCCCCAGACATGAGAACCATACTCCATACATGGGCAGATAAGGCCCCTGTACAGAGCAGGCAGCTGGGAGGGAGAGAAAAATGGACGCAGACGCCATAGGAAACCTAACTTCTTGGAAGCTGATCTATCTATCTATAATATTTATATACCAGGCTGTTATCTCCCTAAAGGTGGGTTGTCAAGACAAGACACATACACTCTCCCATGCATATACACTCCTCACATAGCTCCTAAGTCCCCATAGGAGAGAAGTACACCTGATCACCCACCACTGTTAATGGGTGCGAGGGCGGTGGTTGTATTCACAACAGGTCCCCCTGCTACTTCATATTTAACTCATATCATCTACCTCCCTGTACCTGATATAATCAAAGGGCCATACCAGATGTGCAAGAACCTCCTCCAAGGGTCGTTATGGCTGTATCATTACTCATGTATTCATCACTGCTCTCCATTTACTTATATCATGAACAATCATCCTTCCTTGCTCCACAGACATTCCTCTTTCATTCAACGCTCTTTTCACACTGTCCATCCATCCCTGTTTCATTGGACATATTTATGCATCTTCAAGTTTACTTTATTTTTTAAGATTCATTTAGGTGTGTATGTATTATTATTATTTTGTCTCATTTACAAACCTTTGGCATCATTTCACAAGGAGCATTGTGATTTCATAAAGTACGATTTCAACATTCCGTACATTACAGATGGGTCGCCAGCTTGTGACTCAGGGAGCTGAAGGACGTGTGTACATCGCTGACTGGTTGGGTCACTCGGTTATCATCAAGCAGAGGTTTCCCAAAAAGTATCGTCATGCAGATTTAGACACTCACATAACTCAAGAACGTATGAAAGCAGAAGCCCGAGCCCTCACCAGATGCCGCTCCCTAGGCATCAAAACTCCAGCTGTTTATGATGTTAATTTTGACAAGAGAGAAATAGTTTTGGAGAATATTGCAAAAAGTATTACCATTCGAAATTACATCTATGCAGCAGTTGACAGAGGTCTTTCAATGGACAGTGGGGAAATGTTGAACTTGGCTGAGAAAATAGGAAAAATACTAGCCAAGATGCATTCTAACCATATCATCCATGGAGATCTCACCACATCAAACATGCTGCTTGTTCAGCCATACAAGTCATCTGAAGTGATTCTTATTGACTTTGGACTAAGTTCTGTTGAGGAGCGGCCAGAAGACAAGGCTGTGGACCTGTATGTGTTGGAGCGAGCCATCCTCAGCACTCACCCTAACACAGAGGCTTTTGTTTCATGTTGTTTAACTACTTACAAGGAAGCAGGTGGTAATGCAGCAAAAGATGTTATCAAGCGCCTTGATGGAGTTCGTGTTAGAGGAAGGAAAAAGTTATGTTTTGGCTGAAGTGTTGGATTCCAATTCTTTATAACAGATTACATCTAACTAGTTATTGCCCTTTCACTGTGTATTTTACAGTATATTTCATGCATATTATTTGTACCAATCAATTCATATACCAAAATATGTCATGAAATCTTGCATTCTAACTGGTTTATTAAAACTCTGAATAAAACATTATCTGAATGCATATAAAATTTACTTATACCACTGATGATAAAGTGTTCTTCAACAGGAGTTTGGCTACCATATTTTTTTTTAAGTCGTGTTACTTAATCTCTATGTATGAGCATATCAATATTATAATGTGGTTCAAAGAACATTTCCATTGGATTTATCTATCTATCTATAACTCTGATGCCTTGACCACCTCTGGCAACTTCCCTCAAGAGGGTGGCCACAGTAGAAAAGTTTCCATCTTTCTCTGTTCTGGCTTTTCCTCATGGCGTGGTCAAGGCTACACCTCTCGTCTCTCTTCCTCCAATACTCGTTCACTCAGTCCCTCCACTTCACTGGTGAACTCTTGTGCATTTTGCCCTTCAAATTAATTTATGTACACTTCTAACGAGCACATTCTGATTAATTCTAACCATGTATTCAAACTATCGCATTGTACCACACTTCACCCATTCAACCTTTGCCATTGCATTTGTGCCAAAGTTCTCATGCACATCCCCATTCCATCTTGACGGCCAAACGCTCCTCATATGTAACTCATTTTCTCTGCATGTATTCTTGATTGCTATCTAGCATTTCATCACCATGTCCATGTTTCTGATGCATGTCAGAATAGGAAAAATAATATTTGTTATACTTAACTTTCATGCTTACGTTCCTCACATTCATAACCCTCTTGAATGTCCTTATGGCCGGCCAGTCTTCCTTTCATTGCTCTCTCTCTTCTCTCCTTTTTCATGCTCCCATGCTTACATAAGTTGCTACCAAGTACTTTAACTCCATCACTTCCTCCATTCATACTCACCCTAACATGATCTTGGTGAGTGTGTGAGTTAATGCAAATAAAGTAAGTGCCATACATCAAAGGTCATATGACTCTGTTAAGCTAAAAGGCAAACGGCAGAGCAGAGTTAATGGCAAGGCAAAGTATAGGGAAGGAATGAACGGTTTGTTACTGTGAAATGGTTTGATTGAAGGATTGAGGATGTGGGTTTGTCAAAGAATAGCAAAACCAGAGCCATAGTGGGATTTAGAGTCATCAGTAAAAACAGGAGTGCAATTGGCATGAGTTGAAAAGTGTTTAAGAAATAGAGATTCTTATGTAAGATGTAAGTTGGTGTATCAGACTTAGAACAAACATAGAGTATGCAACGGAGGTTATTTCTATGGGAGCGGACATTTTTAGAAAGAAAATTAACGAGTTGTGATAGTGGTAGGCAAAGGAGTATTGGGATCTTGGGGAGAGGATGAATTATATAAAAGGAATTCACAAGAGAATCCAGGAGGTAAAGGAATTTTGTGGTAGATGCAGTTGAAGGGGTGGTAGGGAAAGAGGGGGAAGGTCATGATGTGGGTGATGAACTTCCAGTATACAGAGGATGTTATCGGAAGTTGAATGTGATGAGGTAGAGATGAGAAATGGAGTGAGATATTAATGAAAGGTTTTGCTATAAAGGCTTCAATGTCAAAGGTGGTCTCACTAGGGAAAAAGAGGAGAAAAGACGATGGGAGTAAGTTTTCTTGGCAGGAAGGTGTATAAAAGTTTTAGTGATTAAGGATGAAGTAGGATCAGTAGATGGTTTTGAAGGGAAAGCACAGGAATGACACTTGATGTTTTGTGTATGAATTAGACACGAGAGGGGAGCAAAGTTTGAATTTGAAAGAATAGAGGTTGAGATGTCAGGTTAAGTAAAGTAATATGATTAGTCACTGGCACTGAAGAACTGAAACTACAGGAGGGATGAGAGAAGTGGAAGGTGAAGAAGCAAGAGATGGGGATGAAGAGGTAATTGTGATATATGAAGGAGAATGAGATGTAGTAGTTGGAAAGGTAGTGCTAGACTTGGTCTGAGGGTTGTTAGTGGAGATACGCTGAGAGAGAGGAACCTGTTGGAAGCCGCTGTGACAGACTTCTTGTCTAGCTTCTTTGAGGGTTAGGCCATGTTTGAAGCGGAGGGCAGCAACTTCTGATTCAAATTTGTAGACGGGACAGCCTCAGAAGAAATTATGTTCTAGGGTACAGTTTGCACAGATGGGTTTATATAAGGGCAGTTTGTATGGGTATGGCCAGGTGAGGCACAAAGAGGGCAATATGCAGTGGATTTACAGTATTTTGCTCAGTCTCTGAATCTCCAGCAGTTTTGGCACTGTCAGGGGCAGGAATAAAAGGTTTAAACTTACAGAAGGCTCCACTTATGTATGCACTGTTTGAAAGATCTTGTCCTTTGCACGTAATTTTTGCAATATTTGCAGGGTACTTGGACAGCCACGATGGTTAATGATAAAGCAGGACACATGAGCGATATCATGCTCATCTGCAATCAGTTCAAAGAGGTTGGCCAACTAAAGCCCACTCGGCAGATTTCATTGGGTATGAGAACAGTACCAGTATGAGTGTTCAGTTAGGTATCAGATTAATACATACCGAGAGGTTGTTACTTAATTCTTCTGCCAACTATACTAGTCACCTTGGAGTGAGGCAGGTTTCTGGTATGGCAACAACTGGTGAGTAGGTGATTGAGTTAATCTTATATTGATACAAAAACAATAAAAATATTGACAAAAGTTTAGTATAATGAAGCTTTTGAAAAACTTATCAATATATTGTAGGAAAGTCAAACAAATATAAACAAATTAAGAGTATCAATTAATTATATACATTATATTTACACCCTGGAGTTACCACTGTACAATTATTCCATAATACATAGTTTTGAATGCTTTCGGGGAAGATTAAAATTTATCCTGATCACAATTTATCACAAATATATATCTTCAAGACCCCTAGTAATGTAAATTGTACTTATTTTCTTTTGTCCTTTATAAATCATAGAACTGGCAGACAAA
>JAPQNM010000045.1:3777568-3862568 GCA_029783475.1 Metacarcinus magister | reverse complement strand
ATATATGGGAATTTCCAGAAAAATTTAGTGGAAAATCTCACTTTTTATGTGTTGTAGAGGTTCTGGTCGGAGTTTTGTGAGTCTTTTCTTGACTTCTGGTAATCATGGACTTGTGACTCCAGGTGTGTGACCGAGTATGGACTCTGGCAGACTTTACCGTGGGTTCCCCAACTGGCACAGCTTCCACATCTGAATTCCTTTTACGTTTGGAGGCTATTACTGTCTTTGTAGGTGAGCGGCCCACTACCTCTGGAGTGCCACGATTCACAGATTTCAAAACACGATTTGCAGAATCCAAACTAGTATTCCCCTTGGAATTCTTTCCTTTGGAGCTAGTGCCAGCCTTCTCCCCATGCTGATCAGTCCACTCATTGTTATTGTTGGGAGGTCTAGTGTTCTGCTCCATGTTCTCACTCTCTGCCCCATGCCCTGTTTGATGAACATTTGACCGTGTTCTTCTCCTAACTTCCCCCTTCTCTTGAGGAGCTACTGTCGACACTCCCTTAATTTTACCACTTAACTTATTTGCTGGACTTATGGTGCTGCTAGATATAACTGGGATTTGGATATCATCTCTCAATGGTCTCATTAGTGTTCTTGCATCTGCTGTAATTTCTGGTGTGGATTCTGGAGTATTAGGGGACTGGTTTTCTGAATCGCCTTCTAATCTGTTTTCTGATTTACTGTCTGGTCTATTACTTTCTGATTTACAATGAGGTCTTTCTTCTGTTTCACTGACTGGAATAGCATTGGGTACACAATCAGGGTAAGGCGGTGTTACTGACCTTACATCATTTGGAAGTGTGGCAACTAACCTCGAGTCAGCACTCTCACCACTAAAATCTGGGGTATTGTCTCCTGAAGTGCTAGGAACTGAATGTGCACTTCCATACCCACACTCAGAACACCCTAATCTAGCCATGGCCTGATCACTACACCCTGGAGACATCATACTTGGTTTTGACGTTTCATCCTGGGGGCTGGTTTGCCATTTCTGTGGTTGGCATTCCTTAATGCGTAACACACCCCGGTTACCCTCCTGTTTGCTGGCCTGGTTTTGGTTGTACATGTGAACCTGAACCAAGGCATCCTGGTTGCGTGTCTCCTCTGGTGCTTTGACTGTAGGCTTAACCGGTGATCCTTTCTTCATCCCCTTCTGCTGCAGCAACACCTAAAATCATACGTTATTCTTGAAATTAAAAGTACATGATAAATGTTACACTTACTAGAGCATAATACTGCAATGACAATTTGAACTATTCAATGAAAATAATGTAAATTAAGATCTTAATTTGCACATTTATATGAAAATATTGTAATGATTTAACAGATTCTTATGATTGTTGAATTATCTGTTTTTGTAAGAGTTTTGCATGTTTGTACACCACCAACACCCACCAGTGATCACTCCTTCAAAAATATGGGCTTGTGATTATTATTTTCTTTAGGTTTTATCTCCATTATATGGTTTTGACACCATAAAAAAATTTAAAAACCGACACCAGCATGTATTTGATCTATACAACCCTTACATTAGAACTATAAACAATTTTCACTACTCCTTGGTCATCCATTCTCTCCACCTGTCCAAACCATCGCAACACTCTGCTCTGCTGTCATCCAACTCTCTTATAACACCAGTTTTTAACACTTCCTCATTTCTCACTTGATCCATTTGTTACTCATCTCCATCATTTCAATCCATTTCTTTCTGCTACTCCCATATTCCACGTCCATCCCATGCAATGCAGTCAGAACCAGTACTTCCTCATACAACCTCCTTGCATTCATTCTAAGTTTTAACATTCTTTTGATTCCTTCCCACCTTATTCTTCCCCCATTCAATGTAAACTTCACCTCTACATCAATTCCCCCTAACCACAGCACCAAACAACTAATTTATAAAAATGAAATAAATAATCAACCACATAGAACATGGAGCAAAATGTCTTTTATATTGGATGACAAACATCATGTACCTCTCTTTTGGGTCGTCCTGGGGGATCGAGAAACACAGTGACTGCACTGGTGTTATCGGCACGGAGGTTTAACTTGAGGTAGCGACCCAAAGCCCCCGACACTACAGACCGGGAAGGATTTACCCAGAGTCGTTGCTGCAACAGAGTACACACATTAACTTTAGTATCTCTTAGTTACTGAATTGTAGAAACATTTACTAATAGGAAAATGAGGTAGCAAGTACAGAGAATACAGGTTATAGAACACAATCTAACTACTGGAATATTTTGCCTGATCACAACTTTTAAGCCCTAGCTTCTGGATGTATAGTTGAAGGCATTCACTCATTGCATTAAACCAGACACACTACAAACACAACATTTTTTCATTCTAGTGACCAGGGTGTCATTGTTATTTCTTTTAATATACCAGTGCTTGTCAGTCAAAATAGATCCAGATCCAATGTGCAAACTGTTATGAAAATTAACCAACAACATACTTGCACATAAACAAACCCAAACCCAACAATGTTAGCCTAAGTACATTCATCACCCACCCAGAGGTTAGAGGTCTAATAAAACTATTGTATGGTACCTACTTTGCCACATGAGTTGGGCACACCGAGGTAATGCTTTTCATTATTACGTTCAGCTTGATGTGCCACACTGACAGCAGCGTCTGGGGTCAATACATTCCACAGCCCGTCCGTGCCAAAGATGAGACACCGATGCCGGCTGATGTCTATGGGCATCACACACACATCAGGCTCCGGTGACACCACAAACTGATCATTGGTGGCATTATAGCTCCAGAGATCTCCTGTGTAAGGTAAAAAAAAAGAAAGAAAAAGGTTACTACCAAGAGCATACAGAACACGGGTTAAAATCTATAAGAACAGGATGATAATTTTCAAAGCCTTTGACCGATTCAGCATTTTATAATATTTGTGCATGTACTTACTAATAAAATGCATATAAAAGCTTAGTCTCCCTTAACGAATGTTGGACACTTCTGTGGTATGTGTAATAAAGTAACGGTGATAGAAATGAATAAGCTGAAGAAAGTGTGGAAGTTTTTAAGGCACATACTGGACACACAATAGAGGAGTGGGATACAAGACTAAATGAAATAACTTGATTCCCTGGAGCTTAAAAGTACTGACTTACATAATAAAACAGTTTCATTAGATTAAAAATTTTATCACATATGGAAATAGGGATAAGAGCAAATTATACACGTCATCATTGGTTAAAACAAGAAAACTTACCCAAAGAGCGAGCTACAGCCAGGAAGGGTATCTCATCCATGGGTGTGGATCTCCGAACAGGTCCTTGGTGCCCAGACTTTGGTCTATTCCACACCACTCGCGGCACTCCAGACTTGTTGATGACCTTGCCTCCACACTCTGTGATGCGTGCCTTCTCAACCACACTCTCAGGTTTGTGGTCTCTGGTGAGTGCCTCTCCATGCCACTCACCACCTGCAAACCAAAATAAGCAGATCATCAGAATACAGTGGTTCCTTACTATACACATGCATTCATCACTCCTCTCCATACACTAGTACAAATTCTTCCACCAACTGACAGAATTTCTCCCCTGAATCCGTCACTAAAGCCATATCATTTGCAAACAGTATCTGATTTATATTATACTCTCTATCATCAGAATTTACCAGAGACCCCTGCCTCACATTCTCACTTTAACTTCCCTTACCACACCATCTATATAAATATTGAACAACCATGGTGACATCACACATTCCTGATCGTCCTACTCTCTAACAGGAAACCATTCACTCACACTATTTCCTACTCTTACACAAGCTCTACTGTACACATTTGAAAGTATGTGAAAATGATTGAGGAAACTCTATACAAAGGTTTTCATGGCAGTTTTAGAGGAAGTTTTTAAGAATTTGGAATGGAAAGTCAGGAATATAGATTAATGGAGAATACCAACATGCATAACACTAATAATACACAAGGTACACCATATACAATACAGATTTTTCCCTTCAATTATATCATTATCTTATGTTGAACAGTTACTAAAATCAAACCACACAACTCACCCTGGTCTTCATAGCCAAGCACAATCCCAGAGTCACCAACATGACCAATGTATATCTTCTGGCGCCGGATGAAGGCCACACTGGCTGTTGTGCCGCTGGTGCTGGGCCATCCAGATGCTGTTCTAGGCCACTGATCTGAAGAAAATAATAAAGTATGTACACAAACCAAACATACTGCTTCATAATTTGGAAGGCAAGATCACTGTTTATAAAGGTCTGCCTTTTTGTTACCAGATGACTTCTTACCATGTTACATAATGAAACCTTGTACACACCAACATACAACACAACTCTCACAATTTACAAACCATTGAAAGCCCAGATTGTGAAGAGATTCATTAGAAGAAGATTTTTGTTTTTAAATTAAAAAGTAAACAAATAATATAAAAAAAGTAAATACAAAAATAAATAAGTATATATGTATAATAATAATAAATAAATAAATAAATAATAGACCAATGCAATAGCCAAAAATGAGAAAGCCGAACTGAAGAAGCTTTGGGAATAGACAGAATAGACGGAAGAGTGGGCCTGTGGCTATTCAACTTCCTTACACAAAGAACACAGGCAGTGACAGCAAATGGAGGCACATCAGAGGATCACAGTGTTGTGAGCGGTGTGCCCCAAGGGTCTGTACTTGGCCCGTTACTTTTCCTCATACTAATAGGGGCATGAAGGAGCTGTCATACTGGGAAAGATTGAAAAGACTTGGCCTCTACTCCCAACAACGCCGCAGAGAGAGGTACTCCATAATATATATATGGAAGATCCTGGAAGGACGTGTACCAAACCCTTCCAACACCAGCAAAGTGGAGGCACACATACGTCAACGGACAGGAAGGAAATGTCTCAGAAGAGCACCCCCTACCCAGGCACCAACTAGACTAAAGTCTATCTTACAAAGAATCACAGAACACCCAAATTATTCCAACAATGAAATACTGTCCATGGTTAACAAAATCCAGAAAATAAAGGTTATTATGGGCTCCTTCAATGAGTAAATAACAACACAGGACTAAGAAAATACCTGGGACTGGATGACGACACAGAAAAAATTACAATATGGAAAAACTTCTGGGACTTCTGCTCAAAGATCCCCTATACATCCTTGCCTCAAACTAGTTGTATAGAAAGCAGTTGGTCTATATAAATAAGTCATGGGTAGTGTTGCCTGGATATCTAACTGAGGAGCTTGTTATTATGTTATCACTGTTGCATACAACTTGTAAATTTAAGCAACACAAAATTTTCCTGTTTGTTAACACTTCAGAGCTTTAATGGGAATACGTATTCTGTCAATTACACCTTTAACCCTTGCAAAACCCCTTACCACATAACTCGGTGCATAAGACGACACTTGAATCATAAAAAAACATACCCAAAGTCAGATGTCATCTTATAGGTCAGATAGAATAATAGGGATCTTCAAACCTACTGGCCACACCCACCAGCTCAGTCAACACAACACCACAAGTACAATAAATTGGTCATTGACATTGTTAAACTACCAACTATCACTACGGACGATAGCCTACATATTGTATTAACTTTATTATATGCCTCACTGATAACCTACCGACAATTCAAACTTTATTGAAAGACCTTCATGAAATCACAATATATTACACCCAAAGCCCCTACTTGATGAAAGATAAAGGATTGGAAATGTAAAGCAGTGAGCAAGTAAATCAAGCTATAAACACAGGCTGAGGAAACAACAACTTCCAACATTTGCATATCAAAGAGCACGAGGAGATATGATTGAAACCTACAAGATTCTATGTGGAGTGTACGACCAAGAAGTTTGCAAAGACATATTTGTGATGCGAGACGATCACATGAGAAAATATCCAAGGAAAGATTACGGACAAATAAGAAATTCATGAAAATCACTATAAGGCTGCACACGATTCATGAGAAACTAGTAGTATATACAAATGCACAACACAATTAGAAGTAAGTTGGCAAAGGATGTAATGTGCAAAAAGCAATATTAAGGCCAAGAGTGAAGGAATATTTAGTCTGTACTGCCACATTGAGGCTAAAGTCTACAGGGTCATACCATTCTGATGCGAAAGGCCTCTTAAATGTCATAATTCATGTATATGACGTAAGTTAGAAAATAAGTGCTATTGGAAAGGATTACCAAAATCAACTTTGCACAAGTTACATATAACTGGAATGCCCTGCCCCAGTCCGTCATTAACTCGGGATAAGTTGTTACCTTTGAGAGAAATCTGGATAGTGGAATAATCAGGATGCATTGCATAATTTTTTTTTATCTAAATTAGTTTGATAAAACTACTGAGATAACCACCATTACCAGAGCACTCAGCAATATGAAGCTGGATCCACAGGCTTAACTCAAGTCTTCTTCTAGAATGTCATTTCTAAGAATGTAACATTTGACTGTAATATCATAAGGATACTATTTGCCTTCGAAAGGAAAATAAACACTGCAGAGAAAATTGAAACCATAGTCAGCAGGGTATTTGAGAAATCACAAGCCCTGTAGTTGTCCATACTGATTATTGAGCCTCCTCCTGTAAATAACTAGTGATTGGAGAATCCTAACCCATCATCATGTCATTCACCTAAAATTATCAGTATTTATTAAGTACGCCAGTGTCACAGAGGCAGTTTTTATGTCTCATAGGACAGAGCTTGTCTTTCTGAACATTTTGAATCACATGTATATGCGTTGCAAATGAAGTGTAATTGTAATGAATTATTAGTGTTAGATATTCTAAGTGGACGAAACAATTTTTTTGTTGTAGATTTTGGTTTATGTTTTAACCTTTTATCTGTTTTTGTCACAAATCCTTACCTGCCACGGGGGAGGGTGCCATAAACAATGATTTGCGACGGGAGCAACTATCATATTCATTCAAAACATCAATATATCTACCAGAAAAAAATTAATTCGTCCATCAGTGTGAGACTGGCGGATTTCTTCATATTTACCAAATTGTAATCTAACCTACACATTGGGAGGCTGTACCTCCTTCAAACGCATTAGGGAAATTAACGAAACCAAAACAAACTGCATGAGTGAATAAGGTGAGGTCAATGTACCTACGAACAATTCCGTTATACCTACACTGAAGTCAAACAACAACATTCAAGACCTATTATCTAGGGTACCTACATGTTTGTTACTTGTATAATATAATAAAGGCTGAAATACGAAAGTTTTGTTACTTTCGTCAAGGCAGTGAATGTAAACATCTAAGTACGTCATAACTTGCTGAACCAAATACTACGACACCCCCGACAAGTTCTGACAAGCACGTTATGTAATGACATCACTTCACCAAACTCACTGCCGAGAACCATGCTAAGTTGCCATTCTTTCGCCCCCTACAAGTGATCAGGAAGGAAAACAAAAAGATGAAAGGCAAACATTGGGCTGCCGCTCCCCCTGGTGAGTAGGGAGGGAGGGAGGTGGCCTGAGCCTCAGTTTCCCGCCACTTACCTAGAACCTTCCACATGGCCATATGTGTCTGCAGGAATCCTTCTTTGATCGCTGCCAACACGTCCTCGTCATCGTCAGACCAAAATGCGCGTAGGCTCACAATGTTGTCCATCAGATTATCCTTTGCAAAGTGCGCTGCCTCTTTCCCGCCGTGGCCATCGAAGATTCCGAAGAAGGCATATTCGATATCCTTCTTGTCGTGTGTCCTCTGGTAGGCCACTTGAAACTCATCTTCCATATACTTTCTGTCACCTTGATGTAAATAAGCTGAAGCACGGAGGTTGACACCCACTCGGCTGGCACTCGGCATGGTTCCCAGGGACACTCGCGTCCATCACAGTCCGTTGCCACCTTCGAATATGATTGGCTCAAGCCTCGGTGACGTCATGGTCCTCACCCGCCACCACAACACAAACTCTGGCCACCCTCCGAAGGGATTGGTCCAGGCCGCCATGACGTCATCTAGATATTCCAATACCACACTCCTACCACAGGGAGCCCGAACGCAGCAACCAGATCAATTCATTATTCAATACTCATTTATAGTTGCATCAGTCACTGTCATAATATTGTAGATATGCACACATAATATTAGTTTCATGAAAATCACATCGTACTTTTGTGTTGGGCATAATTCCCAAGCAGCTTTCACTGTGTGTGTGTGTCATCACCTGCCCACCACCACCACCACCTCTGTCTTCCTCAAAACATGTGACCATTCATAACAACAACAACACTTGGCTTGGGACATAATACAAAAAATATAATACACAAATACATCTTATAATATATATTTTCATTGTTATTTGTGTTTGTACAAGTCCTAAAACTTTAAAAATATGTATAATTCCTCATGTTTAAAATATAGGCTTGCTATCTTGACATTAGCTTGTAATCACATACCTAAAGTTACGAATATAAATTTCAAATTATATTTCATACATTATTTAACATTTTTGTTGTTCCCATATGTTGTGTAACACCGCCATATACGTATGTTCGCTATTAGATAAAGACCAGCTTCATAGAGTTGCGTAATCAAACGAGAGAAGAGGTTTGAAACAAGGAAATAAGGAAAACTATTAATTGTAAGCGATATCATAAATCACATATATCAGTCAACGTACTGCTGTTCTCTGCACTCCACAATATGACTTTTGTGTAAGTTCAACTCAGTTGTGTAATATGTACTACTATTATAATGTGTAAGACCGTGAACGGAGCGAGAGCATCCCTTGACCAAGGATTTTATAGAATCCTTGACAGTGACCCTGACCGTAAATAGGCCAACAAAAGGAACGGAGCGAGGGGTCTGGGAAGCCCCTCCCTTGTATACTCTCCTACGAAAAGACAAGGCGCAGAGGAGTGGAGAGTAATGTCACCCAAGTGTTCCCTATCTTGGCTACCCCTCCTTTATGGGGATAACAGCCTGGTAAATATATATATATATATATATATATATATATATATATATATATATATATATATATATATATGTGTGTGTGTGTGTGTGTGTGTGTGTGTACATACAGATCGATCTTGGTCTTTACCATACCTTGTATATCATATTTCTAATCTGGAAATGAAGAATTAATTTGTTTACAATTACATAAAACCATTGTGACATGTGCCGAGGGTGTAAAAGGTGCCGTATGTGTGTGTGTGTGTGTGTGTGTAGCGCGGCGCTGCGGTATGTGTGGCGTCTGCAGTGTGTCAGCCCCGGTGTGAGTGTGTGTTCTGGGAACTTGGTGCCACAACACACGTCGCTCGCCATTCGGCAGTGTGTCTCAGGGATGTCTTACTGTAAGCAGGAAGGTTCGTGACATACTGTAGATTTTTAAATACGTAAAACATGTTATATTAGAGGAATTGTATAATTCATTTATACATCACCGGCGGATCAGCCAGAGACTTTGTTGGCACAATGAATATGGTAGCTGCTCACTATTGTATGCTAATGGGTTGGTAGGTTGGCTCAGCATAATGAGATCTATGTTTGAATGGTCAGTATATCGATCCATGATATAAACTTTGGTATACAGAAATTTTCCTGCAGCCCAGAATGGTCACCCTAAAGTGGTAGATCTCTACAGGTATGCAGGGCCCCTGTGGCTCTATGGTACAGTGCTGGCCTCGGGAAATAAAGGCTGCGAGTTCAATCCTGGCTCACGGCAGCTTAACTTGGTGACAGGGTACCGCTATCTCGTTAATCTTAACATTACTATCATCTACCTAGTTCGGGGGGATTATATAATCACCTTTTTTAATCTACAGGTATTCAGTAAAACTCTTTCTGCATATTAACGCGCTTTCCACTTGCTTCCACACCCTTGGTCGACACTATTGCTTTCCTTTATGTTTTTTCATTCATTAAACGTTCAAAGTGACTCTTTCTTGTTTATTTTACCTCTTCTTTACCTCTTACATGCACTCCATGCTCTCTCTTAATTCTCCCTCCCTACTCCTCTCCTTAATATCCTTCCAAATAACTCTTTATTTTTATTTTCATAAAACCTCCACTTAGCTTTCTTATCTTCCTTCCAAAACAACAACTTATTTTCATTAAACTTCTCACTCAGCTTTTATACCAAACTCTTCTTTCACTTTCCTTTTTTTTCTCTCACCAACTCCTTTGCCTTCATATTTAACAACTTGTACTCAGTTCTCTTCACACTTAGTTGTCCTTCCACATTCCTTTGAATCATTTTCTTATATGCTCTCCCTTTCTATAGCCTCCTTCATCTAATTTCTCCACCATGCTATGCCAAAAAAAAAGATGTTTGCTAAGAACAACTCTTTCCGCACATGTGTCCACCAGATACTCGCCATTTTCATTCACTCCATCAACGCCTCACTTTCCAACCACACCTGTCATCTCTTTATTTCCAATCCTTCCATTCATGTCTCCAATTAACACTATTCTACTCCCTCTTCCAACCTCCATCAGACACTCATTCACATCATTCCAGAACTTTTTTATCTCTTCTTTCCCTTTTCCACTTCTCACATTTACAGGTGCATACACACAGACCCATGCATGCATATCTTACTATTCCTATAATTCCAACTGGCCACACTATCCTAGACTCCTTCCATCCATGTGCCTATGTGTCTTGTCATATCCTCAGAGACATTAGGAGTGCACACCCTTCCTTTCCCCTTCCCTTGCTCCACTCCTCCTTCCATCCCCTCCCATACTTTACTCTCACTCCCCATCATACAAAATATCTTTCCACAACCTTTTATATAGGTTTCTTGTACCCCATTACATCCAACTTTCCTCAAAACTACATTAATTTCCTTTTCATTACTATGCTCAGGCCAGTTATATTAATCGTTCCCACTCTGAAACATGCATTCTCCCTCCCAGGGCAAGGTGGAAGCACTTCTCTGCCCATAGCCATTGTTGTCCTCCCCACTATGGTGCCACTGGCAGCTTGCAAAGTTATCTCAGTGCTCTACCGGAGGAACAAAGGCCACAGATTGTCAGATTAAAATGCTAAAACCAACAGCTGATGTTCACTGCACTCTCCCTGCTTGTTCCACTGTAACAATTTCGCAGCCTCGCTCCTTGGTTAAATCTCATTGGTTACGACACTGCCACTGCGCAAAATTTATTGAGTTACATTTTATATAAAAGTGCAATACACTACAAAACTGTTCAATTTGTAACATTATGGCAGCCACATAATGGAAGACAAGGTTCAGTCAAAATAAAAACTTAATAGAAAAACAAGAATTAGCTAGAATCTGATGGAATATGATAAACAACAATTGAATGAGTGGATACTTCAGGAAAATAATTATTTTTCAGTGGGATAGCAGTGATTGACAAAGAAGATAACATTGTGCATTTTTAAACATATTTTTTCTTTACAGGGAAGGACCGTGTGATATTTGTAACTGAAGAGGACCACAGTGGCCCTGCAGAGGTATCATTATCTGAAGATGATGACACTCCAGGTATGAGATTATCTGCAGATATAAATCTGGGTTTTGATATGTGTAGGAAATCGGTTAAAAAAATGTCATATTTTGTTTATAGTTCTACCCCTGTGTGCTTTGTCTTTTCGTAGGAGAGTATACAGAGGAGGGGCTTCGCTAACCACTAGCTCCATCCATCCCTTTTGTCGCCTTTTACAAACCACAAGGATTATGGTGGTAGAATTTTTGTAACCCCCACCACAGGACTAATTGCTGTAAATACTGTCTATAATAATAATGTTAATTAATCATCACTTTGAAAGGCTTCATTCGTGTTTGCAAGTGTCTGCCTTGTTCACCTAATGGCAGCTTGCCAGGATGCACAGCCTTTAACAGCCTCCCTGCACAGGCCTCTCTTTGCCACTCTTAACATATATCAAAACCACCTCAGTTTATTTCTTCTCATCATCAGATGCAAGTCCCTTCCTCTTCCTCAGTTAACTATTAATATTCCCTCTTTCTGATACATTACATATTCTACGTATTTTCCATTAATCAATATATAGTTGTTGCACTTGTTTTGTTCTAGATTATAATAAAAACATGAAAGAAGAATCCAATCTTATTTTATTTTGCGTACAAAAATTTTTCGATACTATTCAGGTTGGAAAGTAATGCAAAAAAACATTGATGCTTCCAGTTGTTTGTTTTTCTTACAAACTACTTACAGTAGAATCTTTGAACGATTGCCAAGGGTGTTTGAGAAGGTGTCTGTAGCCTCTTATCCTCACCTGTAGTGCTGTTCAATTATGTACCTGTATTCTATCTGTCTAATGCCTGTTCTTATGAAATCCCCAAAGGGGATGACTATAACAAAAGCCTCCATTTATTTCCGTCCTTGCATGCTCTAATCCTCTCATTATCCTTCCTCCCCTTTCACTGGAGATTGTCCTCTTGCACCCACCACACCTACCATACTCATGTACACTCTTTGTCACTGAGACACATCACAACACCCTACATAACAGAGCCCTAAAAATATCATTACAGGATGCACACCTACCACACCTGCAGACCACCTACACCACAAAACCAAAATCCTCAAGACATGAGAAACACAACCACTTTCTGCAGCCGCCCTAAGATTCTCTCTTCAAAACAGGCCTTTGTTGTAGTTATATGGAGTGCTCAGCTCTGTTGAATAGTGGTCCTGTCTAGAGGGGAGGGAAAGAAGATTTGGGGAAGGTAAAAACCATGGAAGGTCCATTCTGTGAAGTGATAATTGAAGGAAACAAGATTCAACCTTTGGAAGGACCATTGCAATCACCCGGATTCAAAGGTTTTACTAAAAAAAAAATTCTAATACACTCAACCCTTGATTCAACGGACAAAAGGGACCCGACAAAGTAAAAATAATGTATACTTACATAGATGAAATAATACCAAGAAAACTAGAGACTATCTAAAAGAGAAAAACAAATGGTATGCCTAGCAGAAACAAAATTAACTGAGGACACCTAGATTAACATTGAGAAAAATAATAATTTGAATATGTGGAAAAAAGATACAAAAGGCAAAAAAGGACGTCATGATAATGATAAAATCGAGGATAAAAGTGATGAAATTGTAGAGAGTATGGAAAAGTGGAATTGATAGATTATGACAAAATATGGAGAAACATAAAAAAATAGTAGTTGCATATGTCCCCCCAAAAAACTTTAACTTAGGACTAAAGAAGAACACAAAGAAAAAATAGAAGATACCCTAGAGTTTCAAAAAGATAATTAAAATCAGTGAAAGAGTAACCCTGGTAGATTTTAATTGTAGTGGAGTAAAGTGGGAGACGTTTCAAAGTGAAGATGAAAATACATGGAGAAATTAATTAAGACTAACAATACATACTACAATGATATAATGGGTAATTGATTATACAAGATATAGATAAGATACCATCAAGATGATTTAATAAAGGAATAAATCTCGAAAAAAAATATATAAATTATGAGTGCTCATTTGAAAGGAGTGACCATGTGGTTCTAGAAATTGAGATTAAGGGAGACATGGAAGACAAACAGAAGGAATCATATAAAAAGAAAAAGAAAGTATGCAAAATCAAACTATACTGCAACAAAGAAGTTATTCAATGAAACTGACTGGACAAAAATTAAGGACCTAAAGGACGTGCAAGAGAAATATTTCTTCCTGATAATATACGAACAAGGAATCAAGGAATATACTCCATTTTATAAAGTAAAAGATAAAGGGGAAAAAAAAGTAGTTAAATGGAAAGTGTGAAAGTTAAAAGAAAAAGGACGAAGCATGGAAGAGTGAGTGAGTTAATGGGAATAAAGTAAGTGCTAGACATCAAAGGTCTATGTTACACTAAAAGGCAAGGAGGCATGGAAAAGTGTGTGTCATCACATATTTGAAGAGGTACGATTGCTCTTATTGTTAGTTTTTTTCTCTCACTAAAATCATGCTCCCAGTCCCCACTGCCCCCCCTTAGGAATGGGAGAAGTGTTTGGGGGGAACATTTACCACTGTGCTGAGAAGGTTTTACTTTTACTCATTCTCCTCTCAACTTGCTACATTGTCTCTTCACTCTTCTTTATGCACTCTCATTGCTGCTTCCTGTTGATGGGGAGAACCATAATTCCAGCCAGGAATGACGGGGAGATGTGTTCACAGCAGTTGTGACACAAAACGGTGCTGATACCCTCTTTTCAAGAGCTGGTAACAGACTGCCTTAGAACTCTTATATCCGTGCCTGTTGTAATTGCCTACAGATGCCAAAAGTCTTTGGCAATCGATAGCTTTATAGTATTTAACTTTTTTTATTTTCCATGAATATAATATGAAGTTACAGAAATAGGTACTGACACAGAATAGTTGGGTGGTTGGTTAGCTACATATCATTTTGTAAGTATTCAATATTTCACAATCAAATTCAGGGACAAAATTCAAAGGCAGACTGTTGCTCTGTTTTTTCTCTGGATGTTTCCCTCTTCAAAAAGCATACCAGGGAAAAGTGCCCTTATATATACATAATTTTAGTTACACAAAGGCTAAATAACATATTGTCTCAGTTATCAATGTTTTCTTGAATTTCCTCATATTATTTAATGCATCTGGAAGCTGTATATGTCTGCTTGATATATTTTGATCATACAAACTATTCCTTACGTGAAACAACAAAAAGTGCTGCATTTCCATAAGAAAATGTTTACTAAATTTTCCTGTAAATCAATCTCACATCCTTTTCCATACTCTTCATAGCACACTGAGGCATGTAATCTTGTGACCAACTTCATGTGTTGCAGTCATGTGATCAGGAAGATGTATCATGATAAGGCTTACAATCCTGACATTTTCTCTTAATCTTCAAGAATGAAAAGGAATTCTAGATTATGTTTTTATATATTTTCTTCATAAATACCGGATTTGTCAAGTAATTAGTTAGTTAGCAAATCTTGATATTACAGCTGTAGGTATTTTTTCCCCTTTAGTCATATTTTCTTGATTATGATTATTCCATTAATGTATACATATTCCTACATGCAGGCAGTTTATTCTCCCATTAATATCTGTCTTTTTACTTTTTTTCAGCCGGTCTTATACAGCCTGATGGTGAAATCAACTGGGCCTGCCCATGCCTGGGAGGCATGGCAACAGGGCCCTGTGGAGTGGAATTTCGTGAGGCATTCTCCTGTTTCCATTACTCCACTGATGAGCCAAAGGGCAGTGATTGTTTAGAACCATTCAAGCAAATGTCTGAGTGCATGGCACAATATCCCAATGTTTATGGTAACAAAGACAAGGAGGATGAGGTTGCAGCAACAAATGCTGACATTTCAAATGACTCTCAACCGTCTGGAGAGGTAACAGCTAAGGCATAGCAGCAGTTTAGCGATAAGTTAATATCGAATGGACCTCATTTATGACCACAGCAGTAACAAAGTACTAAGGGAGACAACTACTTCTGTACAGTATTAGTAATGCACACTCAAGATTCTGAATCTTTATACTGTTACTGATTACAGTGGAGTGACTCCCCAAGGTATTAACTGTCTGTGATGTCTCTTGTAAATAATTAATAATTAAGAAAATGTTTTGTTTGTGCAAATCATATTCTCATGTTATATATCAAGTTAGTGATGTGGTTTGAATGTAAAAATGTAACATAAATGTCTGTTTTGAATAAGGCAAATGAAGTCTTTTTTAAACGAAGTACATTTGAGGGCTCTGTGAGACCAATTTTTACCTAATAAAGAATTTCAAATGGTTATTGAATGTTTTCTCATTACATTATTTTTTAGTACAAGTATGTAAGAACTAAATGTGTTTAAAGGTAGATGGAATTATGTTACCACTTCCTAGTGGGAGTGTCTACAGAGAACAGCATGCAGACAAAGACAGATGCTTTAGGGTAAGAAATGAAATTGTCTTTTATATCAAAATTATTAATTGTCTATTTCAGCAAATCAATGTAAAACCTAAGTAAGCAGTGACCTCTCCACAGCTCCCACATGACATGATTTCATACTAGAAGGAACCACTTGTCATAAATATTACCACTTTAAATGCTTATTATAAGCTTAATGGTGAATTCTCCTAAAAGAGACATACCATCTTATCTGAAAACACTAGTGAGGTATCTATACTTTGTTCTTTCAAGTAATCATGTCCAAGTAAATATATCCAAGAAGTCACTTGTTTATTTGTTTATTTTCATTGGTGAGCCTCAATTCATATGCTTGTTTGCATTCATTTAGGCCTGCAAAGAAAAATGCGTGATAAGCTCAAAATTAGAACAAAATTTGTTAATTCATTATAGTACATAGACTGGTCTCTAAGATTCAGGTATTTAACCTAAAAGTGTAGATAGCACAGTTATACAGTTCAAGGATAAATACTATTAACATTACAGATCACGAAAGAGGAGGTTCAAGGGACAGGTTTGGATGGGTGTGGTGTAGAACGTTTGAAAAGTGGAGGTGTAAGTGTGATTGAGTGGTTAGATTCCTGAATGTGTGTTTTATGACCAACATGGTATCAATTGACTGGACAAGTGCATGTGTTGTTCCCTTGTATAAAGGAAATTGAGATAGTTGTGAATGTACAAGTTTGCTGAAAGTAGTACGTAAAGTGTATGGTAGGGGACTGATAGAGAGGATCAGAGAGGGTACATAAGATTTTATTTGCAAGGAACAGGGTGGCTTTATAGGAGGAAGGGGTTTGCTGTGAGACAGGTATGTGAAAAGTATCTGGCGAAAGGAAAATAAATGTTCTGAGCATTTATGAACTTGGAAAAAGTATGTGACAGGATTACAATAGAAATGATAAAGACTTGTGGAATCTCCTAAGATTGAATGAGATGAGTGGCAGACTGCAAAGTTTCTATGTGAATAGCAGAGCATACATTGGAGTAGGAAATAGTGTGAGTGAGTGGTTCCCTGTTCGAGTGGAGCTATGTGAGGGATATGTAATGTCACCATGGTTGTTAAAACTTTATATGTGGTATGGTAAGGGAGGTAAATGTAAGAATGTTTGGTAGAGTTCTCAGCATGGTGAATGCTGATGAAAGAGAATGGAATCTGAATCAGCTACTGTTTGCAGATGATTCTGCATTGATTGTGGATTCACAGGAGAAATTGTGTCAACTGGTGAAGGAGTTTGAACGAGTGTGTAAGAGGAAATTGAAAGTGAATGAGAATAAGAGTAAAGTAATGAGATGCACTAAGGGGCAAAACACCCCTTAGTTTGAAAATGCTTAGAATTTAAATGAATCAGTCATTACAAGATAACATACCTCAGGGGCAGGTGGAAGGGGAACCTCACTTGGGTGAGGAACTGGGAGAGGATGGTCATCAGATACTCTTCCTTCAATCACATCCATAAGACTTGGTGGGATGTGTGCTCTCTGTAACAAAACAATGCAAAACAGAATAGTAAATAACCAATTGCATCCAAAATAATATATAAGTTTACATAGCAAGCTTAAGAAGCTGATGAATTATACAAATACAATGAAGACTTGCTTTTTAAACTCATATGAGGGAAATCCTTTATGGATCATTAAAGAAGATGCTTCAACAGCGGGAATCTTTGTTGCATCATTAAAGACTGTTTTACAAAGGTTCATACAAAAATTTTACTTCAGGCTATGGTGGACAGTATTTGTGCATCTCAATATTATGAATAAAGCACAGGTAACAGGATACTTGTTGGCCTAGGATGAGGTTACCTGATTACAACTACCTAAAAATAATAGTATGTGAATTGGACAAGTTGTTCCTGAATACTTGCTAACACCTAAATAAAGCACTTGATGACCTTTTCTTGTTTCATTTACTTATTTCAAACTATTTTGATTTGCGTTAAATTATAAACATCACCATAATGTTTAATTGTCTTGAGTATGATGCTCTATTTGTTTCTCATTTATATTTTGAATTGTAAATACAGTAGTACAGGTATACATAATCTTTTATCCAAATTCTGAAGACCAAAAAGCTCAGAAAACTGAAATTTTTTCCCATGGATGTTGTTTGCACACCAAAGCTCACATTTGTAGGTTGTCAGCACAGTAGATACAAACATTTAAAAGAGTCCACTAATGATTACAAGGTAAAAAGGAACAAAATTAGGAACACAAAGAATTTTGGATAACTAGTAAACTGACCACTGAAATAAAAGAAGCATCAAACATACAATAACTATAGGAAAAACATATGCTCTTTCACCTGGTTCTCTGTGAGGGTTGCAATGTGAGAAAGGAGTCTGGAGCGCAAGTCAGGTGCCACAGAAAATACATCAGCAAGCTGTGGTGGAGGAAGCTGAAGTAGTACAGTGAAGCTCTGGGCTCCTGCACGCTGGCAACACTTGATAAAGCCTTCCCATACTTTTCTTTGTTTCCAAACCTGTAGGATTATGCCCAATGAAGAATTACTTCAAACTGTGAAATGCAGATAAGGATAAGATTATGAACAAATTTCTAGGTACTGTAAAGTTTGTAAAACAATTTCTCTTGATAAATAATTAATTCCAGAGCAGTCCAATATATCAGAAAGTCCATTATAATACATAAAAGTCTGTCATAAAACAAAATATTTCATGTCCACAATTAATTAACAGTACATCATTATAAATTTTTTTCTTGTAAGAAGAAAGTTTCATTCTGTACAGCATATAAAAAATATATAACCCTCACAATACAACACACATATGTGCCATACATAAGGTATTATCCAAGTCACAGATATTACACTAACTGCAATCAGTCTTTATGCAGGTACAGAAAACCCCAACTAAGTAGGAAGTCACTAAGTCAAAATTGCAGATGAGTCATATATGCTAGCAAATATTGGACACTTAGGAGGAAATGAAGGTCAGTCGTAAGATGGGAGAATAGGAAAAAGTAATATATGCATGGAAGAGGTGCTGATAGAGGTAAAGCTTGAACAAGCAAGGAGGGAGCTTGGATAGGAAGATGTGGAGGCCTTTCTGCTGTGGCTGTTCGCTGTGGGAACATTTCCAGAATGAACAAGGCGTCAGGAATTATAATACTGTCATGAAAAATAAATTTACACCTACTTGACGGGATATGAGACGCTGAAGGACATTCATGATGAATCCAAGGAGCTTGGGATAGTGTGTGAGGGTCTGAATGACAGTGCGCATGAAGAGGGTGGGTAAGGAAGGTTGTTCCATCAGTTGCTGAAGTACAAAGGCCAATACCTCTGCTGTGTATATGTTCCTTTCTCCAAAACACAGGCCAGTGGCTAATGGGAGAACATCAAATTTGTTAGACAAAACAATATATCTATTGTACTTTTAGAGAGGGAGAGAGGGAGGGAGGGAGAGAGAGAGAGAGAGAGAGAGAGAGAGAGAGAGAGAGAGAGAGAGAGAGAGAGAGAGAGAGAGAGAGAGAGAGAGAGAGAAAAAAAAATAAATATATATATATATACATATATATATATATATATATATATATATATATATATATATACATATATATATATATATATATATATATATATATATATATATATATATATATATATATATATATATATATACACACACACACACTTTGGAACCTCGGTATACGTCCTTAATCCGTTCCAGATCCCTGGACTTATACCAAAAAGGATGTATACCAAACAAAATTTTCCCATAAAAAATACAGTAGAATTTCCCATCTAATGAATAATTGGTGCCCCAAAAAAAGTTAGATACAAATTCGTTAGATATAGATACATAAACTTATGGGAAAAATTGTAATTGGTGCCAAAACTTCATCAGAGTACCTATTTTCACCTATTTTTGCCCTTCCCAGTGTTATTTGAGACCTAAAATACAGCAATCTCTCAATTATCCTTCGTATAGCAGCCGAGACCGTGACGGATAATGTCGAAAGATGGATAATGCAACACTACCCCCCATAGTCTGTTTTTTTTCTTCTTCTCTCACCCATAGCGCCGGTAGGCTTAATGGATGTTTTAGATGGTCGGCTGTACACTGGTACACTGGTACACTAGTACACTGTACAGTATTCAAAAGCTATTAGATATTGGAAATATCATTGCAGCATCTGATAGACCTAATTAAACTCTACAACTGTCATTATGAATATTTGTTCTATGACTAATAATTAGGCAGTAAAATGAAACCGTATCCTTTTTCCAAAAACATGACTTCCTTCCTTATTTTCTCGAAAGCTATTAGAGATATTAGAAATATCATTGCAGCATCTGATAGACCTAATTAAACTCTACAACTGTCATTGTTAATATTTGCTCTAAGACTAATAATTACGCAGTAAAATGAAACTGTATCCATTTTCCTAAAACATGACTTTCTTCCTCATTTTCTCGAAAGCTATTATTGGAAATATCATTGCAGCATATAAATATGAAGAATAAACCCCCCCACACCCCCTAAAATAAACCAGTGGGTTGGGTTTTTTATAAAAAAAACCCCCAACCCACTGGGTTTTTTCCAACTCTGAAATACACACACACACACACATATTATATATATATATATATATATATATATATATATATATATATATATATATATATATATACAGGAAGTCTTTGCTATACGATAGTTCGGTTTACGTTAAATTTGCAAATACGATACTAGCCAATTAGTACCCTTTTTTCGATTTACGATACTTGATTCGCAGTTACGATATTAAAAAAAGGCGCCAAAATCGGCGTTGTGGCGCATACAGCGCCAAACATAGTGAAACCTTGTGCCAAACAGTCAACGATCTCGACGTTCTTCAAACATGCCAGCCCATCAACATCAGCTGGACCATCCACTTCAACAGAGCAATCAACTTGAGGTTTTGAATCGCCCACCTCACCCTCGACCTCTGCCTCACCGCCTATGTCGCCTGCATCAGCTGACCAGATGATTGCATAATTATATTCTTTTCTTTATTTTCTTTATTATTTACAATCAATTTGTTTATTTTTACACTAAGTTATGTCTTTATGTATGTATCTGAACCTGAAGGAGTGACTTTGGCAATGTGCTGGAACGCATCCCTATCTAATACATGTAAAAATAGGTTCGGTATACGCTATTTCGGTTTACGATAGGGTTTCAAGGAACGCATTGCTATCGTAAAACGAAGATTTCCTGTATATATATATATATATATATATATATATATATATATATATATATATATATATATATATATATATATATATATATATATATATACAGTAAAACCTCGATATAACGAACCAATTGGGGCGGGGGTCTGACGTTATATCGGATAATTCGTTATATCCAAAGTTTGGTAAAAATACTGAACGAGTTTGCTATATACGGGGTTTCGTTCGTTAAGACGTGTTCATACAGAGTTGTTACAGGGGTAGTGAATTTAAGTGTATTGGTGTATGTTACATTAGACAAAAATTAACAAACAATTTACTGTAGGTAGTAGGTATGTAGTAGGTAGCAAGTGGCGAGAGCACGAGCACGACCAACCCTTCACAGTGAGAGCTAACTGTGGACTGAGTGGCGTGCGCGTCGGCGCGTTCATGTTCAAACAAAGTGGAGAGTTCTGCCGGCTCACCCCACGCCTCGGATATAACGAACTTTGGTTCGTTATATCCGACTTGGTTCGGCCAGGAAATGACGTTCGTTATATCCAAAATTTGCTATAAGCGGGTTTGTTATATCGAGGTTTTACTGTACATATATATATATATATATATATATATATATATATATATATATATATATATATATATATATATATATATATATATATATATATATATATATATATTATAATAAATAAGTAAACATAAAATTATAATAATACTGCAATGGACTTATTTCACAAGTGCAAAGTAGTTTTTATAAAATTGAACCCTATAATACCCTTAATGACGGTCTTCACATCACACTTGTCGTTATCAATGAGATGGAGAGCCACCAGCAGGTCAACAGGAGTAAGCGGTGAAGCTCCCGTGTCCAGTGTCACTCCCCACAACCTGTTAAACACCTGTAATGAAACATTAATTCAAAGTAAGATTAAAATTGAAACTGTAGTTAAGGAAATGAAGGAACTGTTTACTAATCTACAGACACCATATACTAAAAATATAAATCATAGACAAGTAGAGAAAAGTCCCTTTCAAATCATACAATGTCTGGGATACAAGAAAAAATCTAATTGATTCTATGATGAAACACATGGTTCACTTACCTCTTTCACAACATGTGGGTTTAGCTTGATTAACTTGGGCAATACTGCAATCACCTCCTTCTTGCTAAGTCCCGTCAGAACAGGAATGAGGAAGCGTACGTCTGACACTCTCCGGTTGTACAGTTCTCGAACACGACACACCAGAGCTTCACTGGGAGGAGCTGCCGATGGATAACAAAGTGAAAGGACTGCCACACCACCACCACCACCACTACTGATTATGGCAAAATGTATACAAGAATGCCTTACTCACCTTTCTCTGTGAGGATATGAATGATGCGAGTGATGAGGGTCTCCCCGCCCTTGGGACAAGTCTCCACCAACTTGAGCAGCTGTGGGGACTCCATACCCATGTGGCGGATGGGTCCTTCCAACAGGCGAAGAATTGATCGCTTGGCTTCATTTACTGTTTTCACATACACTTGTGCCAAACTAGTAAAAAATACAAAATAGCATGAATCAGGATCACTAGAGTATGATTTGAAAATTTTAAAAATTAAATGTTTTTTTGTTAATCCAAGAAATAATTTCAATATCACTACGAATGGTTTTAATATCACATTCATATGCCTTTCCATATTTTTTTTTCTTCATATGCATGCATGTCACAACTGCACATCATTGATTCAACAACTCTACCATTCTCTTTATGTATTCAGTCTGTATTCATAAGACAGGATTGTTTTTCTCTCTCTAAAACACTTCCAATACTAACCTTCACTCCCTTCCATTTACCTCTCCTTTACTTTTTCTTTCTTTCAACAGCTTTTATTATCTATACTTACACAAAAATTTTCATATATAATATATATATATATATATATATATATATATATATATATATATATATATATATATATATATATATATATATATAATCACCCTGTGGTAGGTGTTACAAGAATTCTACCACCATATTCCCTGTGGTTAGTAAAAGGCAACAAAATGGTCTCTTATAGTCTCCTACAAAAAGACATGGCAGCAGGGGAGAGGAAATAATGTCTCCCTATAAATACATAATATATATGGGGCCTTTTACAACACTGTGGTTTGTAAAAGGCAACCAAAAGTGATGGTGCGAGGGGTTCGGGAAGCTCCTCCTCTGTAATGTCTCCTTGAACCCTAACTGCTTTGTTCTGGCTACCAACCTTTACGAGCATTATATGTCAGGTAGATAGATAGATAGAAAAATATATAGATAAATATAGTGCATAAATGAATAAAATATAAAACAAAAAAGTAAAAACAAAAAGTAAAATACAATTAAGTCTTCTACTAATAAATATGTATGAAAATCAACTTACTCATGGATCATTGACTGGTTGAGTGGCAAAAGGGCCAGATGCAAGTACAGGCAAGCCTTCACTGATGGTTCTGTCCATTCTTCAGGCTGGATGGGGCGCCCTAAGTCATGAGAGCAAAGGGCTTCTGGAGGTACATCCAGGAGTAAATATTTAAGAAACTTTGTGGCTGATTCAGCCACAATGTCCATGTAGGTCTCCTGTTCACACAGCTCCACCAGTATAGGTATCACCTGCTCCCGCACCTGATAAAAGACAATAATGCTATAAAGATATCTGTATTTTCTGCATAATGTGCTGCAAGAAAGTTACTTGGGGCAAAAAAAAATTTACACTCAGAGATGAAAGCATACCAGGGCAAAATATCACTTACTGTCTCTTGTTCATGTGTGGCTAACATGGCAAGGACTTCTAAGGCCGGCCGAGAGGCTGGTGGTCGCCATTGTGTTATATCCTTCAGGGTATTGGCTGCAACTAGGATGGACTCACTACCTTGGCTACCACATCTAAAAAATGTAAATAAAAATAAATTAATTCAAAAGGAGCATATAATGACAAATTGTGAAGTGAAAGAGACATTTTTATGATGCATTCAACATGAATAACTGAAGGTATTTATGCACAAGAACAATAATCGTATTCTCTCTTTTCACACTGATAGAAAATGATAAACAGAAGCAGGGTGTCAACCATCGTGCCTGGGAGGGAAAGAACATGTATGAGAGTAGGATCAGTTAATGTAAATGACCTGAATGCTTTAGGAAAAAGGAGAGAATAAGTTAAAAGCTTTGGGAGAGGAAGGTTGGACATTATGAGGATACAAGAAACCCACACAAAAGGATATAAAGTAATGAACTGCACCATAGAGAGCGAGAGTGAAGTATGGGAGGGGATGGATGGAGTAGTGGTGTGGAGTAGATGACAAAAGTAAGGGTGCACATTCCTCCGTCTCCCAGGGTATGGAAAGGCATTGAGGCTAATGGATGAAAGGAGTCACTAAGGGATGCATGAAGGGTCAGACCACTATGTTCTGTTAGCAAAGATAAAGAAAAAAGATAGATGGGAGTATGGCAGGAGAAATGGCAAAGGGAAGGTGAGTAAGGTGTTAGCTAGTGAAAGGATGGATAGAAAAGAGATTAAAGAGGAAGGTATGCAAGACAGACAAAAGCTAGGTTGACAGTGAAGAAGGAGTAAGTGTTAGGGAGGTATTTAAGGTGTTCAAAGGTATGAGGATTCAGAGGAAAGGAAATACATGGTGGACAGATGAAATAAAGGAGGCTATACAAGGGAAGAGGAGAGCATATAAAAAAATGCTGCAAAGGAATATGGCGGGAGTCAATGTGAAAGTTTAGAGAGAGGTAAGGAGGAGGTGAAATAAGAACGGGAAGAGTCACTTTGCACACTTAATGTATGAAACAGAAAGGGAAGCAAGTGTTGGGCATGGGTATGGTGGCAGATGATAAGTGTGTGTGGGCAGAAAGGAATTTATAGAAAGGAAGTAAAGAAAGCAATAGACAAATTTGAGTGTGGTAAAGCTGCAGGCAAGGATGGAATAACTGTAGAAATGTAAAATATGGAGTAGAAACAGTAGAGGAATGGATGTGTTTGATATGTGACCTTGCATGGAGACAGAGAGAAGTACCAGATGAATGTAAGAAGGTAATTACTGTACCCTTGCATATTGACATACCTGGCCAAAGAGGCGATAAGCTCCTCAGGCATGTACGGAGACTCCAGGAACAGTCGAGATAAAAATCTGCAAAAGTCAATTGATGTATGAGTAGTAGATTGCTCCAAATTTTTTAATAAACTATTCATATTGTATCAAGTAAGTCAGTAGGAATGAATAATATGTATGTTGGATTTGGTCTTTTCTCACTAAGAAAATACTGTTCCAATTCAACAGTTTCAATGCAACTTACTCATCTCTCTCCTTGCTTGCTTCCTTGGCCAGAGCTTTCATCACTATGCTAGACATGATATCTGTGTACTGCTTCTCCTTGTCCTTCTTGGATGCCGTGCCCAGAAAACGGTTCACCTGAGAGAAGTCATGGTTGGTGGCATACTCAGAGTACAGCCACGAGAAAAGCAAGTCACAGTTGTTGGTCATATCATTCAGTAAAAAGTGCTCCAGTTCTGAAAATGTACAAATATATGATAATTTAATTCACTCTTTACATACATCAATTTTTTTAAAAATGTCTCATCCATCTTCCTTTCGCTACCTCTTTCTCTCTTAGCAAACCTTTATCTACATCTTTCACCTCATTCCCTTTGATGCTCACATATGTTTTCTCTCAATCTGAACTTCCTTCCAATACAGCCTTTTATCCTCTTCATACTTTTTCACTTATTCATCTTTCTAAGTCTTCATCTCTCCTTTTACTCTCTTCTATCACTTCTTTAACCCTCCTTTAATATTCTATATATTACATTTTCATTCCATATCTTGATCACTCTAGCATATTTCTTTTCATTGTTTTCTCTTTTTCCTTAACTGCTATACTTTCCCTCATCTGTCCACCATGTAATTCCTTTCTTCTTCCCCAATTTCATCACTTCCTTTGTTATACTTTAACAATTAATCTTTTGTTATCTCTAAAACCTCCTTGGCATCTGCATCTCCATTCAACATTCAGTACTTTGCTTGCATTCTTTGCTCCTCAACCTTTTGATCTCGTCTCTTTAACCTTTAATTTCCTTTCTAAACTTCTTATTGTCAATGATTTAACTTTCCTTTAGTATGGCATAATGGTCTCTAATATAAATGAGGACAGTGCCAGAATACCTAAGATAGAGGTAGGATTGAAGAGCGAATGATCCAATGCAAGTAGACTCTTTACCTTGACCACCCACTTGATGGAATTTCAAGGAACATACATCAAATAGCTACAAACATGGACAGATTTAAATAATTTATATGTATGAAGTGACCCGAACAACTTACCTTCACACTCGCTGGGGGATATTGAGCCCATAAGAACAGTGAGTATTCTGAGACAGTCCTTGGCACCAGATCCCAGCAATGGAGTTTTGTGGTTTTGTAATAGACGCCGTAGTAGAAGTTGCTGCATTCTGTTGCTTGTTGCGGCATTCATTGGTTTAGTGACTTCCTCCAGTTTCATGGTCTTAGCTTTAAGTCTCGACCCACGCATTGCAAGGCCAGCTGGCACCAACACAGGACCACTCTGCCCACAATATATATTATCAAATTTATAAAATGATCCTCAGAATAATATTGTCATTAAAAATTACCTCATCTTTACTAAATTGATTTAACTTTGTGGATTCTGTAGTAAGACAACACAAAATGATACATTAGCAGTTACATGATGAATACATGAAAGCTCAGTGTTCTGTGAATCAACACCCACCTGTATAGACTCTTCCTGTACTCTGCCTCCCACCAACCGGGAGATATTACTCTCATCGTCACTGTCATAGCCACCCTTCATCTGTATTTTGAAGAGGTAATCAGGTTAGGAACAATGCTTCATGATAACAAAAAATAAAAAAAACTTTATTGCAATAAGGTACTAACTTATTAGTTCTATACTATCTATCTATACCTCTGATGCCTTGCCTCTCTCTGGGGACTTTCGTGAAGGGGGTGGCCAAGGCAAAACTGTTGCCATCTTTCTCTGTTGTGGCATTCCTTCACTCTGTGGTCAAGACTAACCCTGTCATCTCTCTCCCTCCAATCATAATTCACTCTGTCCCTCCATTTCACTGGTGGCTTACCTCTTGTGTTCTATCCTTCAACTTCATTTATGCATGGTGTTTTAACAAACTCATTCTCATTAATTCTCATCACATGTCCAAACCACCTCAGTGTACCAAACCTTACTCATTCAACCACTCCACAATCTTTTCCCTTCACTGTTGCACCCATGCCATAATCCTCACACAATTTCTCTTGGCTCCCTTCTTGTTGACATTTACATTAAGTTCCTCTTTTTACATACTAAATCAAAAGCATCTACCACCCTCTGTAACATCTCCTTTCTCTCTACACAGACTTGTCACCAGGGAGTGTTCCATAACATCCAACCTCAACTTGGCAACTATATCTCTCCTTTTGAGTTTCAACTCTCTTATGCATCCATCCATGTACCCATTGAATAACCATGATTACACCACACACCTGTCTCACTCCCACACCAATGCTAAAACTCTCACTACATTCTCTGTCAACTCATACATACACACTGGCATCTATCCACATATCCTTAGAGTGCATATTCTTACCTCATCATCCTTGACCTGCTCCACACCAGGACCAACTCCTCCTGCTGTGAGTTGAGAGGACAGTAGGCGGGCCACATGCTGGATTTGTGTCTGGGTGCCAGCTGCTGTGATGGGGCTGTATCCAGCACTGAACAGTGCTGGCATATCATCTGGCAGATTAAGCTGCACAATAATGGAGCTTTCTTTATTTTTAAAAACAACAAATGTTCAATTAAATACTATAATCCCTACAAAATCAAAGAACTTTGGTTCATAAAATCCTAATGAACAACAAAAACTGTGAATACCCCTTCCTAACCATAGTTTTATTATGCAATTCACTCATATATACATATACACATATACATACATACAAAAAAATAATAAAAATAAATAAATAAAAGGCTAGATATATGAGGGGACACAAGAAAAAATTGCAAGAAGGAATTTGCTTCAATGACAAAAAAAAGTATAGCTTTTCCTAGAGATGCATAGATACTTGGAATGGACTAAAAGAGGAGGTGATAATGACAAAGAGTGTACATGAACTGAAGGAAAAACAGTAAATATAACTAAGTAAATACACAAACACACACGGCGATCAAATGTAAACAGGAGGAGGAAGCAAGGAAGGACTCTCTTCAAAATAGGCTTTGTGTGGTTACATGGGCGTCTAAGCTGTTGAATGGTGGTCCTGTCTAAGAGGTAGGGAAGGGTGGTTTTGGGAGGACCAAAAACACAGGAAGAGCCATGATGGAACTGTTAGACTCAACCAAAGCTGGATTCAAAGGTTTAAATGAAGATTTGGATATTGCCAAAACTATGGTGAGATTACAGAACAAGGATAGAGATGAAGTGAGTATAGGAAGGGGTGAGTGAATGTAATGAGTCAGTTGAGAAGACATGGCAGCACTTTGATGAATGTCTGGGAAAGAAATTTAACTGAATTGTGTAACAAAGGAATTTAGATAAGGTATTTAGCCCTGTGGTGGGCGCTACAAAAATTTTACCATAGTAATCCCTGTAATTTTTCAATTTTTTTTCTTCAATTTGTCAAAAAACTGAGGTGATGGTTCCCTTAATGTGATTAATAAAACTTCCTACTCACCATAGAGACCAGAACCAAATTAGACACATTTTCTGGAGTGAGTTTCTCCACCAGCCATCGCTGAGTTATATCAAGCGCTGAGGTCTTCTCCACCACTACTGGAGGTGGCTCTTCCACCACTTTGCCTTTCTTCTCTTCCTTTTCAATACGAGGCTTTTTAGGAGCTGACTCCACTGGTTCTTCTCCAGCCTTGTCCCTCCGCACCCGCCTCTTGATGGAATCCTTTGACGGCATGGCTTTATTCATCTATAAGAAAAAAAAATTATTCAAGATAGTTTCTAATATTAATGTAGATTAAATATTTTACAAAAAATTACAAACTAAATAATAAAGAGCAGGTTTCTGTTCACTTAGCAGTGCATTAATTTTTTTTCATTGTCTATATTTCATTCCCTTGTTAAGAATTCTCTTCAGTTACATTTTCATTACATATTATTTTATTTCTTATCTAGGAAGTGAAGCTACATCCCTTTAGGGAGATGTCACCCTGGTGTATAGATATAGGTAAGTAAATAAATAAACACATAAGTAAGAAAGCCTGCATGCAAGCATGAGAAACAAAATATTTCATGTTAAATTCCTTCACTTTTCATGCCTGCATCATACAAACCTCTGAGGAAGAGATGCCCAAATCAGTGAGGACTGTGGTGATGTTGTAATGATAGTCATAAGAGGCTGGGTGTTTCAACAAGTTGAGCATCTGGATTTTAAGGTGTTTCCTTACACTGTTCACCTGAGACTTGGTGAGCGTGGGTGGCAGGTTGGCTGTTGGAAACAATCACAGTTAGTTTAATGACATCGGCTGAAGAGTTGTTTCATTATAAAACTATTTAAACAATCCATACAGGTAATTGTGCAACAGTAACTTCCACCAAGTACATAATAATTAGTTAATTACAAGTTTTGTTTTGTTTTACATGGTCCTCGAGAAGCACAATATAGTGCTGGAGTTGGAAGTGTAAACTCTAAACTCTCCTCCATGACATTGCTTGGACCACACAAATGAAGTAACATTATCAATCATCATATTGCAAAATTCAAATATATAAAAATAATAATACTAACCATGTAAAATTTCCAAGGCATTGACCACTTTGCCGAGGAACTGAGGACGGGCACGAGCAACGATGGTGAGGGAGGACATACAAGTCATCAGGTTCACCGAGCTAATGTGAATGGAGCCCTGGAAAGCCAGCAGCTTACCAAGGACCATTCTAAGGGAGAAGGAAGGAAAAATATGATGGTTACTGCAATACTAAATGATTTACAATAAAAAATTACGATACATATGTAGAACACAGTCATTCCTTAAACATTAGTGGGGTTACATAACAGAGATAACCACGAATGTCAAAAATCCGTAAATAACACTCTAAGATTCACTATTTCCTTATATAACTAAAGAAAAACTGTGTATCTTTGAAAACATTATAACTGGCATAAAGTTGTAAAAAAGAAAAACTAACACAGTACAGACGGGAAATGCACTGACCACTGAATTAAATCCACTAATTATAAGAGATTACAATGTGAATTTCATCAGTTGAATCAACCTAACCCTCCTTGTAGAAGAGAAACTTTGTTTGAAATGTGTATGATATATACTTTGCTTCTTCTTCAAGCTTCCTGGGTCTTGCCACCTTAAGTGTGAGTGGCACATGATCCAGGTTGAACTCCCCTTCTCGAGTCACTGAGTCTGCTTCTGTGTAGGTCTGCAGCAACACCATCGCCTCCAGGAACTTGATGGCCTGTGTTCGTACACTGGAAGGGAAAAGTAATGGACTCATCAGATCGTTTCATATACACTGGATGACTCACCATATGATATTTGTTTTTACATCTTTACAATATTTGGTTTAACAAAATGTTGACATGTAAAACTGGTCATGCAAAGCTTGCAGCAAATGTACAGCCAAGGATTGACTCACCCATCATTGTCATGGTCAATCATGGTGGTAATGGTGGTCTTCATGGTGGTAATGATGTGCCAAACTTGTTCCATTTCTGGAGAGGTGGTGCGTGCAGCAGCCAGCCAGGCCAGGGTGGCTCGATGAAGCTGGATCACTGCCTGCACCACCCGCTTCACCACGGAAACTGCATCATCCATTACCAGCAGCTGCATGTTGGGCACTAGTCGAGGCAGCATTCCCACATCCTTCTTGCTGTTCACAATAAGGCATATATATTAGTATAAATGCACTTACATGGGTGTAGAATATGCCATAGACTACTACTATTAAGATATAATACATAATCCATCTATTACTCTGGTTAACTACTATACAAAATTAAGTGGAGTGTAATAATCTGTGATAAATAAAGATGAAATTCTGAATACCAAAGTAGCAGATAAATTTGAATATCTCTGAACTTCTCATATCTTTCCTTACCATGCTTCCTCTATGAAGCCAACTACAAATTTTCGCACGTCTGAATTTCTGTCTTTCTGGAATGCTGCAACATCCTCAAAGAAGGAATCAAGGAGCTGAGGATCATGGTGGATGATAAGCTCTTGCACTTTGGCCAAAGTGGCAATCTTTTCCTTCTCTGAGGGCAGGAAAGCTGCAGTGTTGAGCAGCTCCACCACCTGCAACAAACACAAATACATGCCACATTCTAACAACAATACTGAGGGATGTTCCTAATGTCATTGAGTTTCTCTCCCTCCTTCCCTCCCTCCTAGTATATTGTCACAGTAATTAAAAATGTATCATGTATTAGTACTTTATTTTACGCCTTATAAGACACTGCATTTTGGAAGATGCACCGATTTTGAAAAAAAAAATTTCTAAGAAGAAAAATAATAGATAATTGATGGAAAGCCATTATTTTCTGCTTATATTCCTCGGGCCTATTTTTGAGATATTTTAGTTCTTGTTCGTAAACTTAACCTGTTTTGCTTCATGAAGCGAAAATACCGAGTCAGTCCCTTTGAAGTGTTCTTTTATGCTTTGACGTAGCAGACAATACATCAACACTAGCACACGATGAGACAGACTGACATGAGTAAATATGCGCATATACATATTTTTTTTCCTTCTCAAAACAAGTTAACAATATTAATTGATTTGAATGTGTTATGGTATTCAAAATACTTGCAACAGGTAAGTACTGAGGTTACATCATATAAGAGGCTGAATTGAATATCTACATAAGCTAACCTCCTAAAACATTAATTTTGGAAGACAATTATTTTTTAGGGTATTTTTTGGGGAAAAAAAGTGCATCTTATAAGCCATCATAAAATGCAGTAATACCTTTTCTTTCAGTGAATCCATCCTGAAGTTCACATATGATATTTGTTTTATGTTTCTGCTTCGTCTTAAAATTGCAATATATATGATATATATCAGATTTTGTGCTATCTGGCCCTACGACTTTACTTTTTGGTCGTTTGCGGTTTTTTATATTTTTTTTGTTATGTATACTACCTCATATATCGATAGCCATGACTCCAAATCTCCTATATTCTAATGTCATGTATAAATGTTCCCACTGGACAAAGAGAATTTGTGATGTTTGTCAGTCCTTTGTGTTTCAAAACTTTTTTCTTCCTGTGATTAAGATGTTTATGACAATATCACTGATCACTTGATAAAGTTAACTTTCAAATGACAATTAATCATCGTTCAGGTTAAATAATGTTTAAGGTACAAATATATAATTTAAGCCTTCATATTATAATCAAGGGACATCATATTTGTTTCTTAGCTTAAACATAAAATAAACATATATACTTGACGTCTTTTCAGATTAAGACTGGTTTGTATATAACGTAGAAGCTGTGACACACTCCTGCCTGCTGCTGCCTTGCTGCTGACCTACTGTGGCTGTAAGATACAAACTAAACTGCGAACACATAGCTCTGGAGACTGAAGAAGGTGGTTAATGAATGACTTGTATGGGATCAAAACACCGTCCCCAGCAGGCAGGAGTGTGTGTGTGCATCCAAACACCTGCACGAGATGACCACCACATTGTTACATCCCCTCACCTCCTTCCCTCCACTCTGCACACACACCACTTTATATATCTTACCCTCTCGCGCACTGTAGGCTCCTGTTCACTCATGATGATGATATATGGGCCTCATACATGGCCTTATACTAATGCATCACACGTCACTCGTCCCGTCCGACCTTCCTTTCTTGCTCCTCTCGCCGCCGAAAACACCAATCTAACTCACTCATACATTCCACTTCAACATTTGCAAAGAAGCAATTTTTTTGAGAATTATATAGAAAATAAAAATAACATGAGCTTTTCAATATTATTTTATGATGATTCAGGGATTTTAATTCCTGAAAAAAGTTTATTGTTAAAATTCTAACAAACTAATTTTACAAGTTATCAAGCTCTTTCTGTAGGACATAATTTCATATCAGCAAAATTTTAAAAATTTTATTTCTATTAATCATATGCCTAAATATTGGTATTAATAAGGAATGTGAATATTGTAATCAATATTGACATATGTAACAGTATATAAGCGACCGTCCTTGGAGAGAGACTCACGGGTTAGTGACTCATTATTATCTTTATTTCATGGTGTGACCAGTGATTCTTCTGCTCAATTGTCAAGGTAAGAATAACATCGATGTAATCTTCCTGTTGAATTAATTTGGATCGAAGAAACCCAGCGAAGACTGTAAAGAAAGAGTAACGTTGGAGATTACGCTTTGAGGAACTACGTAATTCTTTTTTGGATCAAGTCATTGTTGTAATGGTAGGTTGTTCGGACTCATACTGGGAAAATGGTAAATATATTATGTATATTCATTTCGTATTTTTGTATTTTTCATCCATATATTTTTTTTATTTTGGGTTAATATTCGGTTCTTTAACCACTCGATATATCTTTAACTTTATAATGCACTGCACATCCAGCCTCAGATACTTGTTTATATCACCTCTAACAGTCTTGCCGCTAAATTACACAAAGAAATACTAATATTTAATATTTCGTAAAAATATTGAATAGCTAAATGAAAATTTTGGCGGCAATAACACGTCATTGGTTGGTTTGGCCATGTTGGAGTGACGCTTCTCGTTGGTCGTTACCCGTGTTTCCCGGGCAGTACAGCTGTTTCCCGGGGTATACAGCGGGTGGCTCAGTTCAAGCATGAGCCATGGAGTGTGAGGGGTGCAGTGAAACCTTTTTTGACTTGCTGATGAAGTATCACAAAGAGGAAGATAGTTTTGTAGAGTACTTCAAAAGTCACGGCGTGCTTCCACGAACTGTTAAGTGTGGTTCCTGCGGTAGGGCGTGTAAGTTCAAGCCCTCAGCACATACTTATTATTGCTCAAAAGTTAGCGTGAACTGTAGAGGCCGCCGTATTAAGTGCAAGTTCTCAGTTAGTGAGAGAAAAGGTACATTCCTGGATAATGCCCACATTTCCTTGGATAAAATACTAACATTTATTGCCTTATTTTTAAGTAAAGCAAAAAGCCAGCGTGACGCGCAAGTTTGGCTTGATTTCTCGAGTGAAACCTGTGTGAGGTGGGCATTTTTCTGCTACGAGGTGTGTGCGTTTTGGCTGGGAAATCAGTGCACTGTTGGTGGTCCTGGCAAAAAGATTGAAATAGACGTATCGAAATTTGGTCAATCAAGATACGAAAAAGGGCCGGTAGTGGAGGGAAAGTGGGTGTTTGGAATATATGAGAGAGAGACAAAGAAACTGTTACTATTCTCGGTAGAAAAAAGTAACGCCGAGACCCTCACGCCCATTATACGGCGCCACGTTCTGCCAGGAACCATTATATACTCTTGCGAGTTGTATGCATACTTGAAACTCGGAGATTTAGGGTATGATCATGAGATAGTTTACAGCGAGGGTGTTAAGAGCGAGTCCTGCGTCCACATAGACAACATTGAACGCTGTTGGAGTGATGTTAAGGCATGGGTGATACGCCGTGGCAATAAGGCGTCAATGTACTCGAAGTACTTGGCAAGGTACTTATTTTGCAGAACGTATCCTAAGGAAGAAAGAATTCATCACTTTCTTAAGAGTGCTGGTAAACTCTACCCCCACACAAACTCTACATAGGGTAAGTTTGGCTCAATTTTTGAAGCTCTAATATGCTTGAAACAGCTTAAGGTAAATATTCTTTTCCTTAACCACTCGATATCTCCTTACCTTTATAATGCACTGCAAATTCAACCTGGTAAATCTTACTAATAGCATCTCCTTACGGATCACTAAAATATTGACATAGGTGATAAGGTATGTAATGTACAACACGTTTGTGGTGGTTTTATTTTGGGGGACGGCCTTAGTTTGTTCCTTACAGTTTCTTACAGTTGTACTGGACGCAGGCCTAGGCCTCTATGTCCAGATCATCTTCTGGGTCTTGTTCATTAGCATAAAGACTTATGTGGTGGCCTGGGGTGATTATTAAATTGTCTTCAAAATTATATTTTACAGGTTGATCTTTCCAGAATTTGTCGAGTCGCTTTTCAAATGTCACCACACTGCTAGCTTCAATGACCTTATTCGGTAGACTATTCCACACGTTCACTATCCTCAAGCAGAAGTACATCTGTCTCCTCTTAGTCCTGCATCTTTCCTTGGTCAATTTCTTGATGTTCCCTCGCGTTGGTCCAGTGTTCCTCTCCAAGGTTAGGTTCACGGCATTATCATAGTATCCATTTATGATCTTAAATGTTTCTATCATGTCTCCTCTTATTCTACGATAAACCATTGATGGAATGTCCAGTGCTTGCAACCGTTCTGAGTATGTGTGATCTTTGAGTCCAGGCAACATCTTTGACGCTCTTCGAAGAACATTTTCTACAGTTATGATATTTTTTTTCTTATAAGGTGACCATATCGATTGAGCATATTCTAAATGAAGTCTGATCATGTTTGGCCACAGAGGCTCTTTAAAAATCTGGTAGGTGCCTCAAATTTTAAGTCCACACAGATGTTAAGTTATGGTTAGGTTAAGGTTGTTAGGCTAGGTTATGGTTAGGTTCGGTTCAGTTAGGTCCGGTTATATAAGATTTTTACATTTTATTACCCAAAAGTTAGGGTTCTCAACCTTAGATTTTTTTTCTGGATTTGGGTAATAAAATGTAAAAATCTTATATAACCGAACCTAACTTAACCTAACCATAACATAAACGTAACCTAACCTAACAACCTTAATCTAACCATAACTTAACATCTGTGTGGACTTAGAATTTGAGGCAGGAAATAGAAAATAAGCTAATAAAGTCCCATGAAGATCAGAGGAGGAGAGAAGAACTACAGGCAGTTCACAACTTAAAAGATAATTCAAAGTTCTTCTTTACGTATGCAAACAAGAAGTCAAGAAACATATCGGCAGTAGGCCCACTAGAAGACGACGAAGGAAACCTAGTGGGTGACCCAGTGAGAATGGCATGTATCCTCAAGACACAATATGAAGGTGTCTTCAGTGTACCTAACCCCAACAAAATTGTGGACGACCACGCAACTTTCTTCAAACAGGCGGCCACACCAACACCAAAACTGACAGACATCAATCCAAGAACTGATGAAATAATCAAAGCCATTGATGCCATAGCCGTGGACTCAGCAGCAGGCCCAGATGGCTTTAGTGCACAGTTCTTGAAAACCTGCAAAGATGAACTGGCACTACCACTGAATCTAATAGCCACCAACTCCCTGGCTACTGGCACAGTCCCCTCATCCCTGAAGGAAGGTATAGTGACTCCAATCCACAAAGGGGGAAACAAAGGACTGGCCAAAAATTATCGGCCGGTGACACTGACCTCCCACATAATTAAAATAATTGAACAGGTTGTGAAGGGGAGACTGACTGAGCACATGGACAAGATTGATGCCTTTAATGAGAGGCAACATGGCTTCAGAAAGGGCCGATCCTGCCTGTCACAGCTACTGGTCCATCAGGAGGCCCTACTAGAAGATATTGGCAAGGGTAAAAATGTCGACGTGATCTACTTAGATTTCGCCAAGGCATTTGACAAAGTTGACCATGGCCTTGTTCTCCATAAACTAAGGGACTTTGACATATGGGGGAACCTTGGAAAGTGGATGCACAGTTTCTTGACAGACAGGAAACAGAAAGTATCAGTCCAGGGACACCTCTCGGACCCGAGTGACATGACAAGTGGAGTTCCACAGGGGTCGGTACTAGGATTTTTTTTAAGGTTACGTTAGGTTTAGTTACGTTTAGTTATGTTATGTTATGTTATGTTAAGGTATTATTTTACATCTTCACCATAACGCTCTAGAGAATTCAAAATTATATTTTTGCATTACCTGATGCATTTTGAGAAGGTTTTCTTAATTACATTTCCGTCGCAAATTCTTAGTTAGTGAGATATTCAATGTTTTCTGTGAGACCTTCTCTTCGAAAAATAAAGTTTAGTTTGGTTTGAACAAGGTTCTGCTATTTGTCAATATAAGTTAAGGTTTGGTTAGGTTACATTAATATAGAAGCTATCAAATGTTCTCTATGACCAAAAGTAGGGAGTTGGACGAGGAGCAGAGGCAAGACCCAGATGTAAACAAATGCCATTATGGTGAAGATGAAAATTTTACCTATGTTAATTTAGGAGCTATCAAATGTTTTCTATGACTAAAAGCAGGGGTTTGTGAGGTGCAGACCCCATTTCTTTATCGTAGCACACGCCATTCTGGTGAAGATGTAAAAATTTACCAAATAAAAATTGCTTTGTTAGCAATCACTTCATCATAACATGGCCGCTCGACAAAAACACATAAAGTTCCGTCACCACACGCTTTGAATTTTTCGCACCTTTTGAATATAAGTGCCGCACCGCACCCTTGGAATTTTGCACCCTTTGAGTGCGCACCATTGGGGGGCTGACTGTACACTATGTATAGTATGTAGGGAAAGAGAAAAAAGAGAGGTGTAGCAGTAGTTGTAAAAACATACCACTTGTTCAGATCACATCAAACAGTTATGCCGCTGAATTACAGAAAAAAATACGAATATATATATATATATATATATATATATATATATATATATATATATATATATATATATATATATATATATATAATTTTTTTTTACTCAATAAAAGGAAGGTAAAAATTACCACAAAAAAGTCAGTTTAATTAAAAAACATCAAAATCAATAAGAAAAAAATAGCTTTGTTAGCATAACCTTCCCAGAGCTGCAATTAAATAAGCCTAACCAAAACTAATTTGGCCAGACCTATGCTAACCTAACCAAACCTAAGCTTAGGTTTAGGGTACGTTTGGTTAGGTTTAAATTAGGTTCAGTTTGGTTGGGGTAAGTTTGGTTAGGGTTATTTAACTGCAGCTCTTGCAAGGTTATGCTGACAATGCTATTTTTTTCTTATTGATTTTGGTGGTTTTTAATTAATCTGACTATTTTTTTGCAATTTTTACCTTCCATTTATTGAGGGAGAAAAATAATTTGGCTGCATGGCATAAATAACAAAGTGCTTAGAGATACGGCAGTCATACTGCGTTGCCATCCGCTATTCGTACGGCCTGTGCCTTATTATTTACTTAGTAAAGCATCTTTCAAGTTATGTTAGGTTGATTGTTTGGTTAGGTTCGTTTATATAAGCTTTTTACCCAAAACTTAGGCACGTGCCATATCTATAAGCGAGCACTATGAGGATACGGCATTCGTCAGGTTATATTAGGTTTGGTTAGGTATGGTTTGGTTCGGTTATATAAACTTTTTATATTTTATTACCCAAAAGTTAGGCACGTGCCGTATCTATAAGTGAGCACTATGAGTACCTGTAAACTGTGCCAACAAACAAACATCAGATTTATTCAAAACACATCAAAATCTATCAGAAAAAAAATAGTTTTGTCCAAAATATAGAGTGGGTCAATAAACGAATTTTTACAGCAATTTGTACCTTCCATTTATTGAGGGAGAAAAACAAAATATTCATATTTTTTTCTGTAATTCAGCGGCATAACTATTTGAGGTGATTTGAACAAGTTTCTGAGGCTGAATTTGCAGTGCATTATAAAGGTAAAGAGATATCGAATGGGTTAAGAAACAAATCTTTACCAAAAGCTATCTTTTTCTTATTGATTTTAATGATTTTGAATTAATGACTTTTTTTTTTTGTGGCAATTTTTACCTTCCAGTTATTGAGGGAGGAAAAAGAAATTGGCTTCATGGCATGACAAACAAACATCAGATGAATTCCAAACACGTCAAAATCTATCGGAAAAAAATAGTTTTGTCCAAAAAAAGTGGATGGTTAAGGAACCGAATCTTTACCTTATTTGGTTCATTTGAGTTTTTTTAACCATATTTTGTTGTGCAAATGAATAATAACCATAATATGACCTTGAAAATCTTGATCCCCGATGGTGGGAAGTGCGTCCATCCGAACCCCATCATGTTGTTGCTTGGTTCACTTTTCAATGTGACACTTTTTTTTTTTCTCTCTCTCTCTCTCTCTCTCTCTCTCTCTCTCTCTCTCTCTCTCTCTCTCTCTCTCTCTCTCTCTCTCTCTCTCTCTCTCTCTCTCTCTCTCAAAGTTAACCTTACGTATACCTGAATTTAGACGGTTAAGGGTTAGTCATGACCCTCCCCGAAATAGCTCATAGAGATGGATCTATGGGTCAGGCTAAGAAAACCCACACATCACACACCCCCATCCCCCATGGCCCTTGCTCAAGGACAGTAACCGCCCCCTGCCTGAAAAATCCTTAGCCAGCTAGGCCTCACTACACTTGAAGAACGTAGAGTTAGAGTTAGAGGCGACATGATTGAGACTTAAAATTCTGAGAAGGTTTGATAAGGTTGGAGATGGAAATTTCATAAAGTTAGCGCCTAGAGACCAGCATCTGGAGACAAGAGAACATAGCATGAAACTGTTAAAGCTGCACCACAGGACCTCCAAAAGGAACAAGTTTTTCAATTCAAGAATTATGGATTAATGGAACAGTCTCACTGAAAATGTAGTAAAATGTACCACAGTTAACATGTTTAAAAACAGATATGACCAGTTTGAAACTGAAACAAAACTGAGAAGAGGCAACCCTTGCCCAATCTCCATGAATGTTGGTAAAAGTAATCAAACCATTGTATGGAAAAACAGAATTCTAGTTTTATATAACAACAGAAGGATTATGAATTTTGAAGCCTTCACCAGACATTTACAACTGTGCTTTGCATAGGAAGCATTGTGATATTTTAATATGTAACCATTTACATAAATACAGTGGCTTGTTTGCTTTTATTGAGTCAGAGATAAGTGTGCCAATATATTCTATTGATTTCCAGATAAAGTGATACCCACGTACGTACCATCATGAATAGATTATTTGGCCGTGGTAAGGGTAAGGAACCTCCACCAAACCTCAATGACTGTATTTCCAATGTGGACAGCCGAGCAGAATCCATAGAAAAAAAAATTGCACGACTGGATGCAGAGCTTGTAAAATACAAGGACCAGTTGAAGAAGGTAAGAATAATTTAATTAAAATTACTGGATGTTTATGTACTAACTACTGACCCATGATAACTGTAAGGTTAAGACAACTATTACATAAACTTAAAACTCCTAGAGAGAGATATAAGAAATTATTATACACCTTGGTCCCGCATAGAATGTGTTCAGATAGAATGATTCTCTTATAGAACGAGTGACCAAAAATATTAAATAAAATTATTGAACAGAATGAATGTGACCGTATAGAACGGGGTGGCGGAAATAAATGAAGCAAATCCAAGGAGTTCTTATACAGAATGAGCGTAATCGTATTGAATGCACCCAGAGATGACGTCACAGGCGTCTGCGCCGCTTGGGTGACTCTGTTCCCGCCTCCCTCAGTTGACCTACTACCCTACCGAACGTTGTGTGTGACTAGTTTCGTTTTCAGTGATTACACATCTGACCGCCAACTTCAACCCACAGACATGCCTGGCTGTGCATCTACCAAACGGAAGGCCATCTCCTTTGATATAAAGAGGGAAGTTATTGCACGGAAAGAGAAAGGAGAGGGAAACACAGCCATAGGACGTGATTTGGGGCTATCAGAGTCCAGTGTAGGAACAATATGGTGTTCTTGGAGGAAAGTTGCCCCATCCTTTGTTCAAGACGTTATTGACAGTGAGGCACAGGATCTATGTGACTCAGTGGCTAGAGCTGTGGAGGTGGCTAGGGAGGTGCCGGGTTTCGATTCTGTGACCGAGGATGAAGTTTTGGCTATGAATTCAGATACTCAGAGTGTGGAGGGTATTGTGGCTGGTTTGGTTATTGAAGACGAGTTAGCTCAAGCACAGGAACATCCCCGTAGGATTAAGGTAAGGTAAAGTAATGTATTTTTAACCATTTATATTTAATAATTGTTAATAATATGCAGTGTACGTTAATTTCAGGGACAATTTTGGTGGCCGATCGACCAATTGTCGTTTTTCCCATAGGCTACATGTATCACATAGAACAATTTCACATAGGACGACGTCTTCTATCGACCTATTGGATATTCTATACGAGACCAAGGTGTACTTTGTGAGATTAATTTTATATTGACTTTGCTTTTCCCTTCCTTTCTTGTGTAGATGCGAGATGGTCCAGCCAAGAATGCAGTGAAGCAGAAGGCCATGAGAGTGTTGAAGCAGAAAAAGATGTATGAGCAGCAAGCCGGCAACTTGCACAACCAAAGCTTCAACATGGAGCAGGCAAACTATGCAACCCAAACACTTAAAGATACAAAAACCACCGTCACCGCCATGAAACTGGGAGCCAAGGAAATGAAGCGAGAATTTAAGAACATTAACATTGATGAAATTGAAGATATCCAGGTGAGTGAAATTTGTATACAATCAGTACAGGCTGTAGTTTTGTCACTTGATTCAGAGAAGAGAAAATTTGTCCAGTAAATCCCTCCCTGCTCCTGATATTATCCAAAGGTCATGTCAGATGTGCAAGAACCTCCTCCAGGGGTAGTCAAGGCCATGTCATTAAGTAATCATGCATTCACCACAGCTCTCCATTCACTTCTATTGCACACCATCATCCCTCCTTGCTCCACAGACATTCTTTTCCATTCAACACTCTTTTCACACAGTCCATCCATCCTGTTCGTGGCCTTCCTCTCAATCTCACTTTATATCAAATTATTCTCTTCACCAACTGGGGTATCCAAACCACCTCAACATTTGCATTTGCGACAGTTTTGTTTCACCTTTCCATATTATAGTCCTGTGGTGGGGGGTGCAAGAACACTACCAACGTATTCCCTGTTGGTCATAAAAGGCAACCAAAAGGGACAGAGTAAGGGGTCTGGGAAGCTCCTCCTCTGTATTCTCTCCAATGAAAAGACATGGTGCAGAGGGGGAGGGGAGAGCAATGTTACCCTCAACCCTAAATGCTTTCTCTTGGCATAATAACCTCTTTTTATGGGGTTATTAGTTGGGTATAATGATAGATAGTACAGAGTGAGATTCCCCTCTCTCTCTTTGTAGTACACCTTGATATACCTATGTATAGTAATTGTTTTGAAATTCTGGTTGTGCAGTATTAACATGGTCACCTAATGCGACCTTGTTATTCCATGTCTTATTTACACTAGCTACTGCAACTTTGCCCTCTACTACCACTGGTCTAACTGTTCCAAGTCTGCTTTCCATAGTTTCACTTTTTTTCCACTAAATCTCACTAGTATTGCACATCCACTCTTTTCAGCAGTCTAAAATGTCTTAAGACCATCTAAAGAGCCCACATTTTGATAATTATTAAGATTGCACTCCTTAATTGTGAGATGCATGTAGTCTACCTTTTTATATACAGAGATCATCTGTGTTAGTAAGATTAACTCTAAACTTTCTCCATTCACACGTGACTCCTAATATAAAAGCTAGCCTCTTCACTCCCTACACTGATCATGTCATACACGTATCAATATTAATCATGGAGGAACAGATTTCCAGTGTCAGTGTTTTCCATTCAGTGTTCAGATCTCATGCACATAGAGATGTACCGATACCAAAATTTTGTCCAATACAAGTGCACTGGAGACCAATCTATCAGGCTGTTGACCATACTTGTGCAACTTTCTTTAAGGTCAAAGAGAACTGAATAACAGTTAAAAGTGGAAACCTTTGTAGTTTGTCAACAAATTATGTTATCTTGGAGATGTTATTAGTACAAAGGATGGAACAGAAATTGGGTTTGTACAAGAATAATCGGTGAAAAAGGCACAGGAGCTTTACGTGAGAAATGCACTAGTAGTTATGATAATAAAATTATGCTGAAATGAGTATATTGAACTGGATGTGCAATGAGTATTTTGAATTTATAACAGGTCTAGTACCTTCTTGCGGATTTTTACCTCTCCCAAGTCTCTAAATGTTACTTCCATCTTCCCAAATATCACAAAACAATGCTGTAGACTCTCAACCCTTTATAAATCCTCTCGTTTGTTCCCAGGATGATATGGCAGACATGCTGGAACAGGCTGATGAAGTACAGGAAGCCCTTGGGCGCAGTTATGGCACACCTGAGATTGATGACGATGACCTTGCAGCTGAGCTTGATGCTCTTGGAGATGAAGTTCTGCTGGATGAAGATACCTCCTACCTGGATGATGCTATCAATGCTCCCAATGTACCCGAGAAGGAGCCTGGCACCGAGACCCTCAAGGATAATATGCCCGTTGATGAGTTTGGTTTACCACAAATGGCAAATGATTCACCACTAATAGCAAAATGAGAGACTCAGTTTGTCATTTGTGGCAAACCAAGTGTCAATGTGGAGTAAAGTCCTATTAGCTATACTTAGTTGACATACTGTTGACTTGCTACTGTAGACACTATATAACATGTTTTCTTTCTTAAAATTTATGTGCTTCAAGCTAAGAGAGATAAGTTTATGCTTTCAGAGATCATGTTAATGAATGTATAAAGTTCTGTAAAAGGTGTGGTGGAATACCTGAAAAGTAGTCATATTGACACTTTTCATGAAATTGTGCGTGTTTGTGTGTATGCATGTGTGTGTGTGTGCGTGCGTGTATATGTAATTGATCATCAAGTAATATATGTATTTCATGAGAAGAGTGTTGTGATTCACAGTTAAGTTTTGGCATATCCCAGGATGGTCACATATTTATTTGAAGGTAGTAAAAACAGCAAATAGTTTTGCATTTTTCATCAGCTTCATCACCTAATACATAATACATGCAGTGAATGCTTATTTCAATTTCACCTAAATGTGGAAACATTTGTGTATTAATCTATATTGCAGTTTATACAATGGATTTCATATGATTCAAAAGGCACAGTATCCACATGATTTACTGGTGTGGGCTGCATAATCATGCAAAATAATTAAATTGATTATGTCTTCTAGTAATTTACTTTCTTAGAAATCTATTAGATTTAACATAATCTGGTTGATTATATCTTCTAGTAATTTACTTTATTGTAAATCTGTTATATGTATTTTTTTTATCCCATTAAAAAAAAAATACTTTATTTCTTTTATCATTACCTTGACAGTCAGAATAACTACACATACAGTTATGCAAACATGAAACCAAATTACTCCCCAAATAGATTAAATTTGATTGATCATAATGTATGATTGCATGCATACAATTACCCACATCTGTATGTATAATAAATATATTATTTATCCCTATTTTCATTATCTTTAGAATTCATCTGTACATACATTTATTCTATTATTACATTTATATTTGATGCTGCCTTTGTACAAACTCCTTACAAGAGGCCTAAAAAAAGTATTCTTCTACAGATTCTCACCACACCATCCTGTAGTCCATTTACTTATCCTGTGTCTATCTTTTACATACTTTATTACTGATCTCATGACTAAGTAACATAGGAAGACCCACACATGGATTGTGTGGGTCTTCCTATGCTACTTACTTGCTACAAAAAGAACCTTAATTGGTCTATGTTACACTACTAAAGGCATGAATAATTTTTATAATTTTTACCTGGTCTTTCTTAATGTTGGGCAGATTATTATAAATGTGATAAACATGTCTGAAACCAAGACATGAGAGGCAACTATAAGGTGGAAGCTGTGGCTTGAACACCAGCACACCAAGCACAATGTACTAAATGCAGCCAATTGAGCCATAAATTATCAGTACCAGCCAAGTGGAGTTTATCAGTCTTTTGATTGCTGCATCATTACAAAGCTTCCAACTTTTAAAAAGAAATTTCTGATATTTCACACTGCTCACTTGCATGGTATAGTGTTCAGCTCATGGCCTAGAGGTTGCGAATTCAATCCTGGTTCACGGCAGGTTCTTGGTGAAAGGGGTAGTGCAGAACTATATGGTTTATAGTTACCTAGTTTGGAGGGATTATTTAATCACCTCTAAAGCTCATGAGTCAGTGTTTTCTTGAGTGATGGACATGGGTGACTAACTTTATAATTAACTGATGTGAGTTGTAAGGATGACTAAGAATTTTTCATTTAGATGAGATGACATGCTGAAATATGAAGGAACTGTAATTGATTGCATGGAAATCACATACAACTTAATGTATAAGGAAGGGAAACTGCCTACAGACTCGACAAAAGCAATCTTTGTCCTAATATATGATGGAATGGAAATAAAAATTAGAGAGCAGCTAGTTTCTTGAGAATATATGGCACAATCCCAATTGAAAGTACAGATGATTAAAAATAACAAATATTGATTAATGTTAAGGTACTGCAATACCACCGTCATATGGCTCAGGAAAGAGCACAATTAGTGAGGAACACGGAGGGGCTCTGTAGATCAATTATCAATATAAGTACAGTATGATCATAAAAAATTGTGACCAAATGAGAGGAAAGTGCATGTTGCTGTCTGTTACCTTGGACAGTAGCTTCACCAATGAGGAAAATTTGAGACTTCTGGGAAATGTATTCTACATATAGGTAATTAGATGACATTATTGCATAAGCTAATAAAGTTGGAGGGGGCTGGGTGGCTCTGGTACAGTGCTCAGCTCATGGCCTAAAGGTTGCTAGTTCGATCCTGGCTCATGACAGCCTCTTGGTGAGAGGGGAAGCACTCTTTCGTTAACCCTAGCAGAGCTATATGGTCTTAGCTTCCTAGGTCGAGGGATTATTTTTTTTTTTTTTTCCCTAATAAAGCTGGAGGTTTTATCAGGAGACCTCTTTAAGGTGTCCTTTTGAGGATAGTCCAATCTAGAGGCATATCTGGTCCTCTTCTTTCATGGATTTGTTTCAATTAAAATTTGGACACATGGAAGTTTAAATGTTTGTAATATTGCATGAATAGTAAGATATCTTGTCTTTAGAGGGCAGACAACAACTGCTCTCTACTATTACTTAAACATGATAGAAAATAGTCTTGAGAGGACATAGGGAGGGTAAACAGCTAACTTGCATGGCACACTCAGCTCCCATAAGTATCTTCCCAAGAGTATTTTATAAACATTTACAGCAGATATCCAAACTGCCAATTTCTGTTTGCTCTCGTCCTTATTTTGTACTTCAGTTCATCATTCTTTCATCTCATCCTCAATAGATAATTTTCATCTTTCCTTAAGCGTGGCACCAAATTGAGAAAAACAAAAAGAAAAAACAAAACAAACCTGTAATGTCAATAATTACATATATTTTTTCTTCATATCTCTCCTATCAACTACCTATAGTGGGATGGTCTAGGCCATTTCTGGTCTGATAAAGAAAGGATCCACACATACACAACTCTATACACTCTGACAAGAGGTCAGGATTGTTGGCCTTCTGCTCCCACAAGACTACACAGAGGACAGAATCGTTGGCATCCTCAACTTCTGTCCCATACCTATTCTCTGCTCGATGAACAAGAGATACAGTGTGAAACATGACAAACTCAAATTGTTTCCACTTGGCAGAGAATTTTAACCTCTTACCATACCGTTAATATTTAGCAATACATTTCCATGGTTACCAGAATAGTTTCTCTTGTCCAAAGTCAATAAATCAATGGAATATGTACCAATCCCAATCTCAAAAACAATATTTGTAAGTGCCCTTAGCCACTTGGCAAGGCATGTATTGGCTATAAGTTTGCTTATTTAAATAATTCTGACTGAACCTTGAGAATAGTTTCCAGATTCCCTGAAACAGACGTGAGATCAAAACTAGGTTGGATAATAATAGATATGGGAATTTACCAACTCAAGCTTGCCTCAAATCCTGTATACTGCAATTAGGTAAATATGTGCACACATGGAAGGGCAGGATTACAGCTCTTCTACTCATACCGGACTGCAAGCTCAGAATTCCTCAAATTACATCAGTTGCTACTAGATATACATGCGACTAAAGGAACAGCATTAAGGTAAAGACCACTTATAAGGTGGGAGTTGATGTATTTGTGAAGTAAAGTTGATAGTCAGGAAGAAGTTGAATATGATAATAAAGAGTTGTCGGTATAGAAAGGCTTTCCTGATACAGTCCTCTCATCAGAAGGCATTCCCAAAGAAAAAAAGCATCATATACAGTATTTGCAGAAAGTGATTTAATTATTTTTATTTTTTAGAAATGGCCTCAAAATTACACTTCTACAAGCACTTACGGTCATGACATTTTTACAGCAGTATCTGACATCTTACTACTAAGTAACGAGAGCAGAAGCTTCTCTCATTATGGCTTAGGCAATAGTTGTGAGAGGTTTAATGTGCCAAGTGGTTAATTTTTGTCCCCTCACCTCACAGTGATAAGTGTGCTGCCAGTGCTTTAAAAATATGCCAAACACTACAAGTAATTTTTCCAATGCACTTCACTCCAATCCAAATACTTTTTGACAAAATGAATACGTTTTTCCTATTGTGCAAGTGGCTTACAAAGCCAAAATACTTGTTGCACACTTCTTAATGACAATTTTCCCAGTAAATCAGGGTTAGTTTCTAAAGTTCCCTTGCTGTGAGCTGAGGATTCTTACCCATTTATCTGGCAAGGAAATTTCTAGTACTGTGAGTTTGTAATCTAGAATCTTCCAGGATTTAGAAATGAACCTTCAATACATGACTGTCTTCCCTCCTGGAAATGCTTCAACATATGTTACACAGTCCTCAAGGTTATGCTGATCTGTTTTGAAACATTAGGTAATTTCTACCCTGTTTCGAACAGTATGATCACCTCCAATCTTTAGTCATGCCATCCAGTGTTTGGCATGTTTTAAAGGCACTGGAAGCATCTTTATCACCGTGAGGTGGGGGACAAAAAATGCACCTTGTGGCACAGCAGACCACACAACAACCAATTGCCTGAAACATAATTAGGGAAAATTCTGCTCCCATTACACCAAGAGTCATACTCTATATCTTCCTTGCATTACACAGAAGAAGAATACCAGATACTGCCATGGAAACTTCATGACTTTAAATGTTCATAGAAGCGTATTTCAAAACTGTTTCACAAGCATAAAAGTTGTTTTTGTCACTGAATTGAACATCAACACTTTCAACACATACTTTACACAAACGTAAAGGAAAATCACATGTGACAATATTCAAGTTTCTTTCCAAGCTTGATAATGATAACTAATAAATAGTTAGGTCCCTCTTTCCATAAGTTGGCTAGCTATTGACTCTATACACTTTATGTTCAATAAATTATACAGAAAAATTTGTTCAATATTCTTGTTAGTTTTATGTTGTCAAACTAATATCAATGGCCCATTGTTAATTTTGAATTCCATTGTTATTTCTAAATTCGTGTGTGATAAACTGTGTAGTGTAAATTATCTTATATCACACTGACATCTATTTAAATTCTTATATAATATGAGTTTATTGACAAAGATATAACAATTGAGATAAACTGTATTATGAATTTCATCAAACACTTTTCCAACACAATTACTGTGCTAAAACAAAATGTGTGTTTCTCCATTATAAATCAAATTTTTCTTAAAGTTGAATATTATATAAAGCAGCTAGAGAAAACAAAGAGAGAAAAAAAACGTCCAAATATGTCCCAAACTGAAAATAGAAGTGTTTCAATTGCCAAATAACTAAATATTTACAGACTGTTACAGTACACTTCTAGAAATTGCTTTATGCTACAGTAAGACTGATTAATACAATAAAAATGGTATACTCGTACTATTTTAACTTTCACCATAAATCTACAATTCTTACAAGGCCAATGACTTGCAAATTCAACCAACACTCTGTATGGAACAGGCATGAAAAGTGATTGAAAAATCTGAACATATGCCATGATAACACCATAGATGTTGTTTGAAATATATCTTATAAGTAATGACATGAGGAGAAAATATTTAGTGAAGACGAACTACAAAATAAAATTGCAATTTGAAATATGTGTATACACTTCTCAGTTTAGTGTACCTAATCAATAACGTAAAAGATATGATATAATTAAGTTTATATACCAATTCTCAATTAATTGGTTATATTATGATAAATAAATAAAATAAAAAAATAAAAAAAAAAATAAAAAAAAAGAATATTTAAAAAACTGCCAGAACTAAAAACTTCAAAAGTCATTATAAAGCTACACAGGGACTAGTGCTGGCACTACTACTTCTACAGTATAAAACAGTATGAAAAAAATATTACATTAATTCATACAAAACTATTATGACATTTATTACTCAAAATATATAAAAATCACTCTACAACTTAAAATAGTTAAAAATATAAAAATACTATAGAAATGTAACTGAAATCAGACATCCTCAATACATGCATCTTATACACCTCTATAAAAGATGTACCCATTATGAGAACATGCGACCTTTTATCTATTTCCATGTACAGTATATACCACATTCTATGACTGTGTTGTTTTCTAAACCTCCTCCTCATACTTCTACTATGAATACTACCACTAATACTATCACTACTACCACCACCACCACTACCACTATTACTTAGGGTTCTAATATAATTATATTAATTTATCTTTAATTTCATAATTGAAAGCCATTTATGAAATTTGCATGCTAGACATTAATGATCACACAAATCTACCACCAGTCAGCTTAGGAAGACTTATCACTCTCCTCCTCTGAGTCATCATCATCATGGTAGTGAGTGATTCGCTTTGGTGTTTCTGCTCGGGGATGAGGCAGAAGGGAATCTGCCCGCTCCAGCACCTGGGTGAAAAATTTGCCAATTTTGTGATCTAGTGAACATGTCAGTAAACACTTCCTAATATCACTACAAAATCATTTGATAGTTAAAAGAGAAGTATGTGATTATTGTGACTCAGATAAATTTAAATTATAGTAACCTGCATTCTTATCGCTTTTTTGGCAATAGCTACAACACTTTTGTGACCAGTTCTCTAACAGGAAGGTGGCCAGCCAACCATTAACTCATAATGACATCATAAAAATATCACTACCTGTCTCCTGGGGTCAAACATTTTTTTAAGTGCACAGACAAACTTTGACCACCTACAAACTACATTATGAGAGTTCTACATTTGAACAATTACTAAGCCATTCAAATGCATAATTTACTGTTCATTTCCTTTGTGTCTCACATTTCATGATTTACTAGCTGATTTTAATTGCTTTGTTTTCTAAATATACTTTCAAGAGCATAGTCAAATATTTTTCACAACTGCACAAGAGTAATTCAATGATTCTCCTAATAAATATCCTAATTTGAAAATGCTGTAACTTTAGTCAAAAAATAGTAATTTCACAGCACTATAAATTTTCAGATACTTTTGCTTTTAATAACACAGGATGCAATAATCAGCTGTTGGACATTTAATACTCACTCTATATTTGGTTCTTTTATTCTGCTGGTCTGAAGTGTCTGCCTGAAAGCTTGAGGCCCTGGAGCGGGTGGATAAGGGACCATCCCCAACTTGAAACCGTTGTTCATGAGCCACTGTTGACTCATGAGGCATCTGTCAAAATGTTTCAGTTAACAAAATAGTATTGACAATGTCGCATGTTAAGATGAATTGATTTTACATACTAAAACCCGTCTGATATTCATTCATAATCCCAAAACACAACAATTCTCAGCCTTTAGTCTTTAAGCAAAACCAATCAATACAGTTCTATCTACCTATCTTTAGTCTGTGATTCTTTGTTCCCTTTGGGACCTCAATGGTGCAGTAGTTAACACGCATGACTACGAATCCGCTGGCCCAAGTTCGATCCCAGGCAAGGGTAGTCAACGCACAGCTCACTCAGCTGTTCATCCTCCCGAAACGGGTTAGTCAATAAATAGGTACCTAGGGAAACCTGGGGAAGGTAAACTGTGGAAACTCAGATGTCACAATGGCCCTGAGTCCTGGGGTAGCAGAATACTTTCCACCACAGGCTCAAAGGCCGATGTGACAGGAGATGAGTGCCCACAGCTACATACATCTACAGCGTATCCCCCACTTTACCTTCACCTGAGAATGTCCCACAAGGAATGGTCATAGCATAACATCCTCCACCTTTTTCTATCCAAACACTTCTTCCCTGCCTGTTCAACATCCTCCCACAGCAGTGCCTCTTTCATTGACATACTCCTTTGTTATATCCTTCCAAAGGTCAATGATTCAAACAGTATAAATAAATTATCTGTGAAAATCCTGTGGTGTGAGAAGAATTGATGTTGAAAGAGTGTATATGAGTAAGGTAGAGGCGGTAGGTGCAAGAGGACGACCCTAAGCAAAATGGAAGGAAAGTGTTACAGTGTGTGAGAGAAAGGGGAGAGAGGAGATTGGATTAGAGCATGTAAGGAAGGAATACAATGACAGGGATAAATGAAAACTCTATTGCCATGGCCATCCCCAGTGGAGAGAACTTAGGAACAGGCAGCGGTCAAGTGATGAGAACAGATAGGCTGTACTGGTCTGTGTGAAGTGTGTTCAATATTTTAAAGTAGAAGATAGAATGCTAGTAAGCAGACCAAAACAATGCTGCAACTTACTAGCTGCCATAAGTCTGATTTCCATAACATGGAATCTGGCTTTCAAAATGATGAGGATGATAAGTAGTTATACAACAAATACTCACCAACATGGCCGGGGCACGGAACATATAGCTGAATGGATAATAGATCAGGTTAAGAGGTGTTGAAGCATACACATCAGCATATCTTGCCACCTGAAAAATAAAATAGCCTTCTTTAATTTCTCACCTGATTGGCTTACATCTATCTTATTACAGAACAGGTTTCATGTATATCTATCTATCTATATACCTGACTTATATCCTTCTTAAGGGAGGGTAGCCAAGACAAGGTAATTAGGGTTTGGGGATACATTACTTTCCTCTCAGCCCCTGTGTCTTATCTTTTCAAAGGAGAAAATACAGAGGAGGGATTCACTCGCCCTGTCCCTTTTGGTTGCCTTTACCGAACTGCGGAGAATACAGTGGTAGTATTCTTGCAGACCCCACCACAGGGGTACATACATGTATACATACACACACACACACATATATATATATATATATATATATATATATATATATATATATATATATATATATATATATATATATATATATATATATATATATATATATATATATATATGTGTGTGTGTGTGTGTGTGTGTGTGTATATACATATATAGATAGATAGATAGATAGATATATATCATTAACTATATAGGTAGATCTGACTCTCAGTACAATAAAAAATTATGACAATTCTATTCAAACATTTTATAGATCTTTAACCATACATTCCATTATTAGAAAGAACTTCATAACAAGCATGATAAGCAGGATGGACAATTACAGATATCCCAAATGGAATCACGAACAATGCTTAAGACGAGTTATACTGAAGTCCATGAAATCAATTTAGGTTGTTTACAGTTCGTCTCAGCCTAAGTAAGACACAAATTATTTAATCGAAACTATTACTGACAATAACAGTCCATAGTAGTGTCTATATAATACTGGAGATGCTGCATACTTAGGTTTTTCCTTCTCCTCAAAAAACAATCAACTTTTCAATATACTCAAAGCACGTACACTAAAACATGATCTATCTGGTGCTGAATTCTGCTGTGCACCAATCATCACAAACCCAACACATTTACTATCATCACCAACATCAACATTATTACAAAACTATCTCTGCAGTGTGCACCAGCCTCCATTCCAATAGAAACAGTTCTCCACCAACATGCATATTCACTCACTTGTGTTGAGAAATGTGTTTGTCTCGAGCCAGACCTGAAGAGTGAGCCCATCATGCCATAGCTGAGGTCCATTTCGTGAGTCACTTCTCTGATGGCTCCCCGAACTTTGGTCAGGTCTGGTCGTTCATGTGTGCTAGAGTCTAGGTTTCTAAAAAAAAACAGTGAGAGAAAAAATAAGCGCCACTTAAAATGTTCAATGATATTCAGTAAAATTATTGACTCAGACGTTTAAGTACTGATTAAATTTTTATGTATGAAAATAATAAGAGCTACGAGAGTTAACTGGTCGAGCAGAGTGTGTTAAGGTGGTTTGGACACATGGAGAGAATGGAGGACCAGTTGGTGAAGAGTAAAGTAGAATCTGATGTGAGAGATGTGAGAGTTGTGAGGTTGAGAGGAAGGCCACCAACTAGATGGATGGACAGTGTGAAAAGAACATTGAATGAAAGTGAAATGTTTGGAGCAAGGAAGGATGATTTTACATATCGATAGAAGTGAATGGAGAGCAGTGATGAATACTACTGGAGAGAGAGAGAGAGAGAGAGAGAGAGAGAGAGAGAGAGAGAGAGAGAGAGAGAGAGAGAGAGAGAGAGAGAGAGAGAGAGAGAGAGAGAGAGAGAGAGAGAGAGAGAGAGGTACGTATATAGATATATTGTTATCACAATTGAAAAATAATATACCCAGGTATATAGATAAATACATAGATGGTACCCCAATTGAAAAATAATTACAAGTTAAACATAATTGTCATAAATGTAAATCATAAATTAAACTTTTCATCCTATATATTTTTTTCATAACAGATACAATTAATGAATGACTACAAGTATATTTTCAAAATTAATATGACAGATACTTTTAGACTGTAATAAGCTTAATGATTGCTGCCATTCCTTTAGCTTTTTGCACATTGACTCCCTCATCAGATACAACTAATAAATCATGGTCCAGATTCAAAATTATACTTGGTTTTCCAAGTATCCTTTTGTATATTATGGATTGAGGAGACTGGAGTTGACATATGATGTACTCAGACCACCGTAACTATGATTTACTTACTTGTAAAGGTCTCCCATTATTACATCTAGATTCTGAAGCTTGGAGAAGAGTGAACACTTTTCAGTCCACACACTGAGTTCCTGAACCACTTCCGGCACAATTAAAAACGTGCGCCACCCTCGGATCTTCTTACTTTTCAAAATGTCACCAAAGATGTGATCGCCAACGTATAGAACATCCTTTCCTTTGGCTCCCATAAGTTTGTTGAAGATGTCGCAACTGCCTAGAAAATACAAAATGCAATAATAAGTCATCATTTTACAAAATTGTACACCATGATAAGGAAAGATTTTCATCCATGCTTGAATATCAAAGTGTATTTTGTATGTATTTACCTAGTTGTATTTACCTACTTGTAGAATACAAGGCTTGAGCTACACTCATATGGTACTGTCTCCAAATCTATAATTGTACAGTATTTCCTTAAGTTGTTGTACATTCTTTACCATTAACACTTTTTCCTTCAAGTCATTCATGTATCAATACTTTTCTGTATTTTTTTGTGTCGTTCAAGCAAATTAATTTCTTTCAGCAATTTTGACTTGTATCCTCTCAAATATATAGCCTCTACTTTTCTTTTCATTATTAGTTTTTTTTTTATCTATTTCCTCCAGGTTGTTCATCAATTCATATATTGTAATTATGTCTCCCTTTTCTCTCCTTTATTTTAGTGTTGTCAGTTGCATTACTTTTATTTTTTCCTTATATGCTATAGTCTGACAGATCTTAGCAGACCTTTTTGGTGGGGCAGAATCCAGTATTCCCATGGGTCCAACGCTGCCATATCTCCTTCGCTCTGATTGGCTGGTGAGTGACCTGAGCGCGCGACACGTGTGTGTGTGTACGTGTGTGTGTGTATTTCACTGTACAGTCTGCTGCTGGTCTCTCGCAAGACAGCCGGCTGTCCCCCTATGGAAAGAGCTCAGAGCTCATACTGACCAATCTTTGGGTTGGACCGAGACCACTCACACACAACACACCGGGACAACGAGGTCACAACTCCTCAACTTACATCCCGTACCTACTCACTGCTAGGTGAACAGGGGCTACACGTGAAAGGATACACACCCAAATAATCTGTGTGTGTGTGTGTGTGTGTGTGTGTGTGTGTGTGTGTGTGTGTGTGTGTGTGTGTGTGTGTGTGTGTGTTATGCTTTCTCATTCCCTATGTTGTTTTCTTATTTCTATTTGCTGCGATCTCAGTAGGTCTTCCAAATCTGGCACCATCTTAGTTGCAATTCTCTGTATTCTTTCCAAATTCAACACATGCTTTTTTTTGTGAGGGGACCATATTACTTCTGCATATTCCAATATTGGTCTAATCATTGTAGCTATAATTTTTCTCATCATATCTTTATCCAGGAAGTGAAAATCCATCCATATATTTCTTAGCATCCTGAATGTGTCATCAAAAACCTCATCTATATGTTTCTCTAGTGATAAGTTATTCTATATTACCATTCCTAAATCTTTCTCTTTTTTTTTCTATTGATATTTTGTCCTAACTTTTAAGTCCATGTGGGTCTCATTCCACTCTTTCCTATTTCAAATGCGTGGCAATTTTTTGCATTAAATTCCTTTTCCTATGTCTCTTGCTCCATTCATATATCCTGTATATATATATATATATATATATATATATATATATATATATATATATATATATATATATATATATATATACAAATACAAATATAAATAAATAAATAAATAAATAAATAAATATATATATATATATATATATATATATATATATATATATATATATATATATATATATATATATATATAAATAACAATAATAATAATTAAGGGCCCTGTACATTAGTTTAATCCTCCAAACATGTTAGACATCCTTCAAGAATGTTAAACAAGGGTTTACTATGATAATGCATAAATACTCTTTGAACTTACCTCCAGAACATACTTGGCCTTGTTTCAGTTTTCCTGTGTGTGTTCCTAATCTGAGTTCGCCAGTGCTGCAGTTCACTTGCCTTAGTAGCGTACCACCTGAAAAGAATGCTGGCTTCCCTGCATCAACTCCAATGAAGTCAAAATAGGTTTTCCAGTCTCTTACATCACCATTCTGAAAAAGAGATACAAGTAGAAGTTAGGCCAAGAGTTGAATATACACTTACTTAATAGCCCTTAGAAGTTTTCTATAGAATACCTACACTTCCTAAAAAGCCACAAACTGCCATCAGCTGGAACCAAGGGACTCAGGGAAGTTTTGTCTGTCTATGCAGTAATATATAATGACAATAAGTGAGTGTATGATAAGTTCAATCTTTTGTCGGGTTTGTTTCATTGCTAAGTGGTATTATGAGGTGATATACACAAGTGTGACTTGCATGTGTTGGTAGTGCTTGTTCCTTAGTGTGCAGGAAGATGGTTGTCAAGAACATTATTATTAAGTCAATTTTGTAAAGCTTGTGTGATTTTTGTTGGATGTGTTTTAGACTGAAGTATTTCAAGTGCTGGAATATAGGTATGTATGAAAGTTTTCTACTGCTTTTTATTATGCTCGTAGTAAGTGGAATACAGGGTTATTGGTATTCCACTTGTCCCTTTAAGACACTACTCAAGAACGACAAAGAACATTATTATAATCCCTGACACCCTCTACTACGGAGGACCATAACACGTATTCCGTGCACTGTAAGTGTGTGTGTGTAGGGATATAGCATAGTATATGTATGCACGGAGACAAACACATGTACGTATATATTATAAAAATGCTGCAAATATGATGCAAAATTCATGAAAAAATAAAAAAGTAGATTTAAAGAAAAAAAAACTACAAAATGTTGATGTGAGTAGAAGCAGTGTCCCATATCTACAAAGTAATTGATATACGTATAACTATCTATCTATATAACAGGCTGTTGTCCCCTTAATGAGGAGCAGCCAAGACATGGCATGCATACACCCATCCATGCACACGTACGTACATGTACACTCCTCTCACTTAGCTCCTAGACCACTATAATAATAATAACAATAATAAATAAATAATCCCCCCGAACTAGGCAACAAGAGAGCGCTATCCCCCCAACCAAGAAGCTGCCATGAGGCATCGAACTCGTAACCTTTAGGCTACAAGCTGAGCACTGTACCACAGAGCTATCCGCCCCCAAGTCCCCAGACCCCCATAGGAGAAGATAAGTACATCCCGCCCAAACATTGCGTGTCAGGTCAGTTACACAAATGGGGACGAGGGTGGGGGTCATATCTACAATAGAGTCCTAAGGTTTACTCTTGCTGTTTCATATTTAACTCATGCCCTCTCCCTCCCTGTACCTAATATGAATAAACAAATTAATAAACAGCAGCCACATATTCTTACCTTGTCTGGGTAACTGAGCAAGTACTCCATGAGTGCATTAGTGTACCAGTATTCAGAATTGGTGAGAAGGAACACTCTTGCTCCAGAATCCCTCATTCTGTCAAGTAGGATTGGTAGTCGCTCATCCTTGTGCACATATTCATTAACACATTCCACGGTCTTCTTTTTTAGGTGCCCCTGCAGGAAAATAATCCAAAATAGTCATCTTGTCTTTTCCTAAGTATCAGTAATTTAACCAGTCTGTTAATACTGTAGATCAGTCCTCTGATGGGAACATCATCATGCCAACTTCTTCAGGCATTTATTTCCACATTTTCATTTTAAAGTATGCATTACATACTTATAAAATTTTTTTTCTGGTCACCTTTTACTCACCTGTCTCATAAGTATATTTCAGGAATTATTCAATGACTCCATCTCTCATCACACTTATATCAACTTGAAGTTCCAACACCAGTTAGGATTCCTTTTTTTTTTTTTTTTCAATGCAATATCATGCTGGATTTCTTGATGACTCGTCAAAATAGCTTTTTTTCATTGACTTTGACAATTCAACACCATCTTCCAGTATAGATAGTATGGTAATGATAGTTTTTTTCTTCTTCAGATATTCACTTAAAAGTCACTTTCTTTGCATTGTTTATAAAACATATTCCATAAGAATCATAAAATAATACACATACAATGTGTTCCAATTCATCCATTCAACTTCAAAGGGCATGGAGACAAACTTCCATTGTGTCTAACACCTACAAAATCCACCACTGTACATATTTTTGTATATCTAAATTGTATTCACATAAAAATGCTTCAATTCTTAGGCTTCACAATAATAATGTGAAAAGTTGGACTGTTTCTGAAACAGTTAATGGGATTAAGAAAAAAATTAAGTGCTGGAAAAAGTAATAAATGAAGAATGGTTGTAGATATAAAAATGTCCCATACCTTTGTGTGAACCCAATCAACGGCTGTTCTGATGTCCTGGAAAATGCTGTTGTAACTCATGAAGAAGTCCCCAAACTTAACACCCTCAGGACATTTAACATACTGATTGGAGTTACTAAAAAAGTCCATGAGACAGGCAATCATGTATATCTCTGGGAGGTTAAACAGAGTATTCATGATATATATGCGAGATTCGTCCAAGTGGATGAACTTGTTGGGGTACAGCTCGTACACTTCAGACCTGTGGGGGAGGAACAAAAACTCAAATTTTTATTATATGTAATGATGATACGGTAATTATGTGTCTATGCCTTATCTGACTTACAACAGTTTCAAGACCTGACTGCTCCCAAGTAAATTTATAAACTTATTGAAAATAATTAACTTTAAAATAAAAACAAAATCCTATATTACGAACAATAACAATTACACAGTAATATACACATGAACTAGTAATTCAAATAATATAACAAACACACGTATATAATAACTTAGGCATTAAGTTTCAAACTAATGACATGATTATAGGTGATTAAATAATACCCCCGAACAAGGTAGCTATAGACCATATAGTAAAGGGTTAACGAGAGAGCTCTTCCCCTATCACCACAAAACTACAACGAAGCTGCCATGAGCCAGAATCAACCTCGCAACCTTTAGGCCACGAGCCGAACGGCGAACACTGTAGCAGTCAACTGGCCCCTAACTAATGACTAGATGGGCGGAATGTTGATATCCTAGAAACAAAATATGAAACAAATATAATAAAAGCAAATCACTCTGATGAGGCGTATGCATGTAGGTTACTAAATAAACATTTTTAAAAATTGTCACTCAACAGGTCTGTCTGCTATTTTCTGGGACTCTTGAGCGGCTTTCAGGGATCTGTGACTTTGTTTTCAAAGAGAAATTCATATCATTATCAATTTCACCTGCGAGTAACGTAAGAGCACAAAGCTGTTTTCACCACGAAGTAATTTCACCTCGTAGCCCTGTGGTGTGCGATGGCATCACAAGTACCAGACACCACCAAAGCGTTTTACTCTTAGAAAATACGATGTTTAGACTTTTATTTAACCAGAAATTACAAGTAAAGTTTGACCTACTGTCTGCATCTCAAATCTATGAACCAAACCTAACATTATAAGGATGACTATAATCACCCCTGTGTGGCGAATGGTAGTAATAATAGACAGGTAGAATCAACAGAACAGAAGTGATGTGGCACATGTGTAAATTCAAACACATACATATAAGAAAAAAAGGCCTCGTTCTGGGTTGGAGGAAACAGGTAGAAAAAGAAACTAATACATAAATTGAAATAAAAAGAAACATATTTTAACTTCATACCACAAATGAAACGTTCCATTCACTGACGTAACATGACCTTTTTTTTATTCAATTCAACACGTATTTAACCTTGCTTAAAATTGACGAGTATATTTACTTTTGCCATATCCTTGACCTTGACACCTTTCCTCCTGAAGCTGGCGAGCAGCTAACTGAGGTGTGCAACCTCGGCCAGGGAAAACCCTCGCGTTGAAGCTCTGCAAATAGCACTGTCGCAACAGATGGCTGAGGTAATTTCAGACGGATGTGTATTTATGGAGTAGGCGTAATGAGTCTAAATTAATTACTAGATGATGTACAAATATATATATATATATATATATATATATATATATATATATATATATATATATATATATATATATATATAGACACACACACACACACACACACACACGTGGGTGGGTGAATATTTCATTGGCGAGGTAAATCAGTTACTCTATAAAGAACACGACGGTAAACAATAAGTTATTTCAAATGTCAATACACATGTATCATTACGTCACTTTCATGGTCAATGGTGTTTGTGAGACATTACAACGAATCATTTACCAAACAACTTGTGTGTGAGTCGAGCGGAAGCGTGAGGCGCGACACAAATACCTTACACATAAAAAGAGTAAGTTGAAGGGCACAGTTCTTCGGTGCGAGATATAAGGAAAAGAGGGAGAGTGGTCATTGTCACCAGCTTGCCCTTTCACTCCTCCCTTCCTTCCTATATCACGTCGCTGAACACAACCTTCAAGGACCTTTACTCCAACACCAATAACCTATACACTATACGTGAAAGTATGCCAACTAATAATATTACATAACACACCAATGTGATATACTTCCCATATTTCGAAATTAAAGTCTCGGAACATGGGTGTTTCGACTTTAAACATTAAAGTCACTTACATCGACTGTGACTGGTTATGAACATTACTCTTTTTTTTAGTAATTTCCATCAGAACAATATAAACCGAAAATAACGACTATCAAAAGTTTGTTAGGTGATTAAATGGGAGTCAAATCTTCCACCAACCTAACTCCAGTGTCATGACTTCTATATTCATCATCAGAATGGAGGCACTAGAGTGTGGCAGTGGCCATGTGACAGCGGGGCATCATGGCACTTCCTAGTAGCTGTATGAGGAGGGGAAGGAGGGAAGAGTTACCGAATCCTGCCATCTCTATAAATAATCTTAACACCAAAACGTAAATCTGTTCCTTGGTGCACATCACTTCCATATCCACATCACTTCGCCAGTTGAAGGTGAGGCGAGAGTGGAGCATCGAGGCTCCGTACCTGTGAGTGACGACACACTTGAGTGGTCAAGGTGATGGCAGTGTAAGTAGGTGACGGGGTATTGGGCACCACGGGTATTCTCTTCATATGTCTGCCTTTTGGAATACGTTATCCTTCACTGTTGCATCAATAATGCTTACGATGACCCTCTAAAATGTACTTGTATCCTCAAAATAAATGGTTTTATTTTTCATACAACACAAACAAATAGTTGGATGAATAACACGTCTTAATGAGTTTATAGAGCATTCAAGAAGTTAACAAACTATGATGAAAGGCGTTGATGAATGAATGCTTCATAAAGCCCTAGGAAAACCACGCTCATTGTTCCAATATTTTGCTAAGTTATATCAAACTAGGTTTGAGTCACAATAGCTGGTTCTGATTGGTTAGTGGATTTCTTGCATACTCCGTGAACCTACATATTGTACATTCCATCACTGGTGACGCAGCAGCGGTGGTGGGGTGGTGGGGTTGGTATAGTGGTGAGGGAGTGTGTACACGGCCGCGGAGTTGGCCAGCCTCCCAGTGCACCTGAACTACAAATTCCAACAAATACAGGATTCACTTTGTTCCCGTCCTTGTTACTATGGCAGCATTGACCACTTTGATGCAGCCTTACATGACCAACTCTACAGTTACTAGACTCGTGCACTTCTACGATCACTGTCTTCCACCGCACACTTTTCATCTCGGATTTTGTGATGCAATTTGTACGTATACGTACGTCGCAATATACAGTGTAAATATATATATATATATATATATATATATATATATATATATATATATATATCCCTTTTTCTCCCTCTTTTAAGATTAGAACAGAAAAAAAGTCAGCCAAGGCCAGCCGAATGGGAACCTCACGCTGCACATGTGATTCATCCTATTTCCGTCTCAAAAAATGGTGACTAATATGCTGATAAATTCCAGATATATCTCGATTTTGATTTCGTGTATTGGCTGCTATTTAATAGTAGTAGTATGTTTCAAAGTGCTTTTCAAACTCGTCATACAGATTGATCACGGCCTCAGTACATGCTACCTAGAAGTGTATCATTCTTATCTGCTGTTCTAAATAGATGGAAAAATAATATCCAAACATTCACGGCATGAGAGAGAGAGAGAGAGAGAGAGAGAGAGAGAGAGAGAGAGAGAGAGAGAGAGAGAGAGAGAGAGAGAGAGAGAGAGAGAGATAGATGGAAAGAGAGATTACTAGCAATGGCAACACGTAACATTCTGCCGAGTTCATTTAAGATACTGATAAATAAACACACCACGCAACATTGTGCCGCCGCGTGTGGCCTTCCCACCCTCATTGTAACCTCCTAGCTGTCCCGCCAGCCACTGCACTCCAGTCTGACCTGATTACGTTAATGTCATACTATACGAGTCCTGGCCTTATTACGTTAATATTATACTATGCACGAAACAAAGCTGTGGACATTGCCGTGGATATCAAACAATTATTAAGTAAAGATGCATTGGTATAAGTCAAGAGTTCCCAATCCGGTGGTGATGAAATGCTTTGTAAGGGAGTGTGTGGCATGACTGATTGCTTGGTTTATACAAGGCGCCTAAACAACGCGGCGCCTTGTAAATTATATATTTACTAAAAGAAGGAAACGTAAGAAAATTATTATAGAAACAATGATAGCAAACTATAAAAAAGAAGAATAAAGCATAATACAAAAACTCCTATCCTACGTAGGCCATCCCTCTCCACACAGGCCAATAAGTATCACATGTCCTTGAAAGAGACACCTCATATCCCAGTATCAGGGAGAGACGGAAACTTCCGTCTTCTACCCGACACCGAGAAAGATATCGTTCAGGGGTACTCAACCAGTAAATGCCGCACAGTCAGGGGCATGAGATAACTATAATAACTTTTATATCTGGCTATGGGCACATGACCTTGTCGGCTGCAAAGGAATTCGAATTAAACTAGAAGTTCCATATAAAAATATCGGAAGCTTTTAAGTGTTCACCACCTTTTTTCCTTACATCTAATGACATCATTAATATATATATATATATATATATATATATATATATATATATATATATATATATATATATATACACACACACACACACACACACACACACACACATAAATATACATATACATATATATATATATATATATATATATATATATATATATATATATATACATATATGTATATATATAAAAATATATAAATATATATATATATATATATATATATATATATAAATATATATATATATATATATATATATATATATATATATACATATATATATATATATATATATATATATATATATATATATATATATATATATATATTTATTTATTCCTAGAAAGAAAAAAATAAGAAAATAATACTACAAATGTATTACCAAAACACTGTGCTCCTTTTTTCATACACTATATTTTTTCTATTAGTTTCGAGTATTTTTCGTTCATTACATAGTTATCACCAATCACATCAGTTTGAGGTACATTGTACGGTAGTGTGGTCATATCCAACTCAGCTGTTCTAAGACTTATGAATGTTCTTCGCAAGTTATTCCTAACATAATGCAGTACTTCCATTATAGTAAGTTTTAATCTCATAGCATCCTTCCTTGATCTATATTTATGCATCCTCTTGTATGTCCGTATCACTAATGGATGGACGGACACGGACACGGACACACACACACACACACACACACACACACACACACACACACACACACACACACACACACACACACATGTTTCATTACAATGCATAACGGGGCCTCGTATGTCAATGTTTGAATATTCATTTTCTTCCTCTTCTGAAATGTTGCCCGGGGTTTGAATTTCCTACGTCCACATACATAGTAGTCACTGGCTGAGTTTTCATTATTTTATATATTCATTTAATTATTTATTTCATCAATCTATTTATCTATTTTCATTTTTTTATGTAGCCATTTTTTATCTTCTCCAGACAGTTAATTCGTAATAAACCTAAGATCACTACACATCATTTTAACCTAATTCTCTCTCTCTCTCTCTCTCTCTCTCTCTCTCTCTCTCTCTCTCTCTCTCTCTCTCTCTCTCTCTCTCTCTCTCTCTCTCTCTCTCTCTCTCTCTCTCTCTAATCCAAATATATATACTTACGGTTTGAGGAACTTAAATCCATGAATGCACAAGAGGATGTTACCGAAGCCATCCACTTTGAGCAGATTACCATACGTCCGATCGAACCACAGACCCCTTAGGAGGAAAGAATAATATCACCACTAAACCCACAACAATACACCATTCTCTCTCTATATAAAAAGTAATCACATGAAACATCCAAATACATGATAGAAAAAAATCCTCTGCAAAATACCAAGACACATTTAATAAAGTTAGCTTCGTTAATCAATACATGACTATATGCATAACGGTTAATATTTAATGGTGGGTGGTGGTGAGACTGGACCACCACCACCACCACCAGGCGATGTCCCTTACCGATATAACTCACGAAATGGGTGAGTATCGACCAAACTGTATTATTTAAACAAGCAAGATATCTCACATCGCTGCCCCAGAGTTAACATGCTGAAGCGAGGGAGTAAAGGCCGCGTGTGTAGGACAATAACACTTATACTACATTATGCACAAAAAAACGATGACACACACACACACACACACACACACGCACATACAGTACCTACCTGATGGGGAAAGTAGAATCATACTCGAATTCCTTGATCTCCTCCGGGTAGCCCACAGCAATGAGTCTCTCCTTCAGGAAATTGAAACCCAGCATCTCGTACTGCGGTGACTTGTACTCTGTGTGTGGAGACGAACACCTTATTATTATACTGTCACGCCAACACCTTCACCAGGGTCTGTTAGCTTCCTTGTGTGTTTGTGTGTGTGTGTGTGTGTGTGTGTGTGTGTGTGTGTGTGATGAACTAATTTTTATTTCTTCATATATTTCACAATTGCACATACACATACGAAACAGAGGTAAATAACGTTATCATGAAATGTTTGAAAGAAAAAAAAATTGGTTTACTCGTACAAACACTATTACATCAGTCATAATGAACACGGCGCGAGGGTGTGGGAGGGTGTGGGTATGTGTGTGTGTGTGTGTGTGTGTGTGTTAAGGGATGTTTGTGTACTTTTCCTACTACCAGCTCCACACAGGAAACAACAGCATCACCACGCTAGATGTGACGTTTCTGAGGACAGCAGCTCAACCGAAAAACAAAATAAGAAAATACCAACACTAATAATATAAAGATTGATAGATATAAGCTAACAGATACATGACGCAACATCGAGACAACAGAATGATAAGTAAGGAAGATGGTGTCGTAAGTGTATTAATCTTTCCTTGCTTAGTTTCACAATGCGGTCTTCTCTCCTCCCCTCTAAAGGCATAATGCAGGTTATGTAGTACCTATTATAGTACCCTAGCGCGCGTCCTTCCCTTGTGTCCGCCCATCTCATTGCCTACACAGCACACCAGTTTGACGATGACGAAATTCCTCCACCATTGCCCATCCACATCCTTTCCTTCACTTGTTCATGTCCTCTGTACACCAAATTTTAGTCCAAATGTTCCTCATTCACCTTTTTCTTGAGTGTGTGTGTGTGTGTGTGTGTGTGTGTGTGTGTGTGTGTGTGTGTGTGTGTGTGTGTGTGTGTGTGTGTGTGTGTCATCATCACCACCCCCACCACCACCACCATCATGCATCACAAGTGCAGAGATTGTCAGAGTGTGTCCCAACTGTATTCATGAGAAGCGGCAGGATGGGTGAGAACTGTGGGTAGGTGAAGATAAAGGTGCGGTGTGGAGTGCCAGTGTGTTGTAAAGGCGACGGACAGCCTCGAGTGAAAGACAAAAGAAAGTACACTCACTGCTTTTGGTATGAGATAGACAGAGGAGAGACTGGCTGTGGCGAAAAACAAGAGGTTGTAAAAAGGAAGAAAATGAAACACAAGTGGTGGACACACACACACACACACACTCTCTCTCTCTCTCTCTCTCTCTCTCTCTCTCTCTCTCTCTCTCTCTCTCTCTCTCTCTCTCTCTCTCTCTCTCTCTCACATATAAATAGATAATAGATATACATACTTGCTTGCACACAACTTTTTTTTTTTGTACCTAAAAGCAGCAAGAGCCGACCTACACCCCATGTGAAAGTTTGGGTACACCAGGGAGGAGGAGAAAAGGGTAGGAGGGCAATAGGTTGGTGGATGAGTGGATGAGTGTCACCTACCAGCCAGGGTGTAGTCCATGTCGAACCCATAGTGGCGGATCTTCTCCAAGTGGAGGCTCCGGTTGACGAACACTCTGTAGGAGATAGAGATGGAATATAATAATAATAATAATAATAATAATAATAATAAACATCCACTTGATACAATAGTAATGTTAAATACAGTACAAAAAGCACATGTAGTGTAGTAAGTGCTTGCTCCTGCCCCTCCCTCCTCACCTCCCATAGTTACAACAGTGCTAACAGGAGGGAGGAGAGGAAGGTGTGACGTGAATAAAATTTGAGGAATCTGCTTGACTAAGTGTTTTGAATGGTGATGTCACTAAGACTGTTATTACTACACGTATTGTAAATATTTAAGCTTCCTCTTAAAATAACTGCGAACTTTGAGGTGTAACTTCCAGTGTTGTTTCTTAACTACTGTGAAATGCACGCAGCGGAATGTGCAGTCAACCCTACAATATAATTTTCCTTTGCAAAACATTCTTGGAAACCATATAAGCCAACGCAAGAAGAAGAAGAAGAAGAAGAAGAAGAAGAAGAAGAAGAAGAAGAGAAGAAGAAGAAGAAGACAATAAAAGTTGATTCTCATGATATTCCGACATGACACCACATACATTATATACAAGCAGGTGTTCTTTGCTGCTATACACCTAATAACACTCTTTATCTTAACTTGTTGCCATGACTGGTGTACTGTCACGGATAACTACTACTACTACTACTACTACTACTACTACTACTACTACTACTACTACTACTATATCTCCTACCACTACTTCTACTACAACTACTACAATTATCAACTCTACGTAATATAATAGACACCAAACACCATTATGCCAGGCCTGCTGTGTGTGGGGGATATGGCCGCGTCTGTGCTGGTTAGGTGGGCAGGACAGAAGAGCCAGGCAGACGAGGCACTCACCGCTTGGCTGGCACCTCATGGCCCTTGTGCAGATTGCCGTAACTGATCATGGTCGACTGCACGACGACACCTCCAACACTGCGGGGACCTCTGCTGCTGTAGTCACCTCACTGCACCTCACTATCACACACTATTGTTTATACAGTTTTCTTTCCACGCGTCAGGCAGTCTGTTAGTAAATGTCACTTGCCAGAAACACGATAACCTGGTGAAACGCCGCCCAACATTAACACAATGTCATCAAAGCAACATATAGGTCGGTCTGTGACACCGTTAAAATTCGCTACAATGACCTTACATGTAAAAGTGGATCAAATTCTGCCAAGGGTCAATAGTGAGGCAAACAGTGCGGGGTTGGCTGGTGGCGTGGAGACTGGGGAGGCTTAGGCGTGGTGAGTGCTGACGGGTAGCAGACAAGTTGGTGGTGTGTTAACTGGACTGAGTGGGTGGGGGAGGCAGACACACTGAGGCAAGACTTGGATAATGAACACTGTGCTGTACTTTGCACGAAACGAAAGATAAGCGCACAGGGTGGTGACTCGAGGTGGGTGGCGAAGTGATTCCTCTCCCCCCAAACCCCTCCTTGATGTCTCACCCGTGATCATTGACCTTCACACACAATTTTACGCCTCTCACTCACTCGGCGACCACTGATAGAGTTTTTTTGTCTTGCCAACAACAAACACAGATAGTAGCGCCTCATTAGAATTCACCAACCATCAGCCAACAAGCATGTGCCAGCCTACACTTAACTCGAGGCGGCAAGAGACGGCAGCAAACAACCCTTCCTGCGATGTGACGGTGTGTACTTTGATCCGGAAGGAGACTGACAACACGTAACTAACAGCAGTGTCCTTCCCTAAAACGACCCTCGATCTCTACTCACACAGTCTGGCGTTACTCATCGCTTTCACTCGCCTTTCTCAATCAAGATAACGTTTCCTGGTCACACATAAGCCGCATTTAAGTGTTCAGTAAACGTTTCCTACATTAGAGTAATTTACTGTTATTTCCTACTTGACTTTATCATGCCAGGACAGCGGGGGGACCGGTTGATAGGTCGTCGGAGGCCGGGTGGTTCTGCGGTAATGTTCGGCTTGTGACATATTTATGGTTGCGAGTTTGATCCTGGCTCATGACAAAACTATATGGTCTATAAATACCTAGTTGGGGGCTTATTTAATCACCTTTTCAATCGATCAGTAGTGAGTGTGCTATGGTGTAACACTTATAACACGCATCGTTATCACCTCGTTACCTATACACTGATTCATAGTGTTACGTGGTACTTCTAAATTTAGGTGATGTAACAAGTGCTCTCTCTCTCTCCCTCTATCTCTGAGGTGGGAACAGGCCGCCTACCTTCCCACGTTTCCTAGGTGCAGGCAGCCTCGTGAACTGAACTGAAACATGAGGAGAAAGGAGCCAAGGGGGAAGGTGTTGCTTGGTGTCTAGAAAGGGAAGGGAGAGAGTTGGTCGTTCTGCTTATCAACTCAGGAAGTTTTAAGTGACTATTCAGCATAACATTCCTTATGGGTCTGATTTGGCCGTCTAGAATTAATTGTACTCCAGTGGTTGTTTGTGATTCTCTCTCTCTCTCTCTCTCTCTCTCTCTCTCTCTCTCTCTCTCTCTCTCTCTCTCTCTCTCTCTCTCTCTCTCTCTCTCTCTCTCTCTCCGGAAACTGTAAATCACTCTTCATGCATATAATTTTCCTTTTTGTAGTCACTAAAAACATAGTAATTTTGCAATTATATTTTCTTCCTGTATAATTTTTTGTCTCTACTTATTTTGTATTCATTGTATTTATTGCACACACGCGCCATATTTATAAAATGGTTCAGTCTCACAATCCGCCTTACATTACGTATTAATCACACCTTGTAATTAATTTCTCCTCTTAATTATCTCGTTCATTGAGGGTTATAAGTTGTTTGTTCTGTCCTTATAACAATACCACTGACGAACCACCACCACCGTCACCACCACCACATCATCATCACTTTTTTCCTAATTAATTTGTTTCCTCCATTCGCTATATATATAAACATCTCCACACTTCATTTTCCTCCCCCAATAAGTAACTCTTCTTTTGGTACATTCCCCTAAACAGTCTATACAGTCTCTGCACCTCTCTCATGTTGTAATATACCGTTTCTTCTATCTCTTATCTTCCCCATCTCCACACTCTTCTTTACCCAGTCAGTGATTCTCGACCATTTTTTATTTACAGTAACCTTTAAATAATTCTCCTAGTGACTATTTCATCCTCTTATTGCTGTTTCATCCTTCATTACTTTCTATCTAATGTGTATTTTCAGGTTCACATTACCAAACAGAATACATTAACTTACAATCATATATAACATTTAATCCCGTACAATTATCATAAGGAAATTGTCTATTTATATCTATCTTATATTACAGTAACTCTTGCATAAGTTGTTAAGTCACCATGCCAGCCAGGGTGGGTGGTGGGCGCATGGGCGTGCGAGTGGATGACGTAAGGGCAGTGAGTATGTAGTGCTTGGCGTAGTGACTGGTTCTGTATGTATGTATATATGTGTATGTATGTTTGTTTGTTCTTCTTAGCGGCCTTGGCGTTGAACGGACACACACACACGCCTTATTGAATTCGGTTATCTAATATAATAGCCTTGAACTTACTTTCTCTCTCTCTCTCTCTCTCTCTCTTTGGACTTACAAAAATGAGAACGACAAGGCCGATGACGAATAGAATAGACGAATAGAAATAACAAACAAATGCAATTTTGTTTGTGTGTGTGTGTGTGTGTGGTAAAGTTTCCCACACCTCATGCACGGCCTTGACGGCGTGCACATGGCAACACGCATTTCTGCTATAACTTCTTTTATTTTTTCACCAGCGAGGAAGACAAGAGATACGACGGATCAATACATCAATTAAACAACAACCAACAAACTAACAGACACGTGTAAGTAAAAATAACTACATCAACTATATTAATGTATACTTGGCAATCAATAATATAATATAATAAAGTAATATAATATAATAAAATAATATAAAATAGGTGTTTAATCCGCACTACTTTTGTCCTTATTATTTTTCCTATTATATTTATCATCACTATTATTATCATCACTATCATTATCATTATTATCATTATCATTATTATTATTATTATATTTCCTGCTTTTGAACTACACCATGGACTTGAGTAAGCGTAAAAGAAAGAGTAGGAGGAGTAGGAGTAAGAAGGGTCATTGATATTTAAGTGGAGTGTGTCTTTAGCGATTAGGCACGGCTTTATACGGCGAGAGAGAGAGAGAGAGAGAGAGAGAGAGAGAGAGAGAGAGAGAGAGAGAGAGAGAGAGAGAGAGAGAGAGAGAGAGAGAGAGGTGCAGTATTACCCTATATACGTGCTAGCAATGTGCCATCCATCCCCCCAACACCAACCCCCCCTTCCCTTCCTAGCCATCCACCCCTCCACAACCCTACCCTCCCTTCCCTCCCTTGCCTCACTTCCCATCCCGCCAGACACTTCCTTATCCGGTGCGACTCTCAGTACACAGCCCACATCCTCCTTTTTATAGTCTCCCTTGATTATTAATACAAAGGAACATAAAGTAACACGAAGGAAGAACAAACACCAGTGGAATAGTGTTGGCCCCATTTTACGAAACTGTTTTTGTTGTGATATTAAAAACTACAACACTATCTGATCTAAGGTAATAAGACGTATGGGATAGTTAAAGGCTAGGTTAGGTTAGGTTATATACACAAATACTTCCTATCAACCTACCTCGCTTCACTACTCTTGCGTGTCCTATAATGCAATGAAGTGTAATGGTTTGAGGGGCCAGCAGACGTGGGAGGTGGTAGATACTTAAACACTATAATAGGCAGGCTACGTTGTGTGGAGATGATGGTGATGTTGTTGTTTGTCCTAGCAGAGTGGCGGGACAGGTATATATATAACAGTTGTATGGTGTTGCTAACCACCAGCCTGGCACCAACAGTGGGTGACCTTGGGTGGTAGCTACCTTGACATACGGTACTGAGAGAGAGAGAGAGAGAGAGAGAGAGAGAGAGAGAGAGAGAGAGAGAGAGAGAGAGAGAGAGAGAGAGAGAGAGAGAGAGATCAATATGGGGGGGTACGTGTATTTATGTTCACTTCACAAAAATAATATCTCATTGACAGATACATGACATCAAATCCCTTGCCTGATCATAAAAAAAACAACTAAATATCCTCCCCCACTTGTGTTTAGGGAGGAAGAGGCGAGGACGGCACACCTAGAGAAAGACTCAACTCTACAACAACAAGTCCTGCGTAAGCCAAAGTGCGTCGCAACAAGAGGCTGCGGCACTGAGCACCGCCTCCCACCACGCACTACGATGCCTGTGTCACTGTGCTCGCGTTCCTCACCCACTTCCTCTCCCCGGCCCATTCCCTCTGCGCAAATCTGATTTCCTCTTTCTCCTTCCTTGCTCACCCGCTAGACACGAACACCTGTCATCTGTCAACCTTGTTTACGAGTAGATATTCACTTCCTTCTCCTCCTCGTTGTGATGTCTTTGTGAGTAGCTGTGGGTCGTATCAGCCATGCTAAATATTTCTACTAATGAAGGTGATATAGTCAATTTAATGATGTAAGAATTCCCTTCCTTCAGACATAAGATAGACGTCCTGGTACAGCTGCCTCCCCTTTGGTGACTGGCATCTGATGGTTCGTAAAGTCGAAATTGCAACAACCTTAGCTGATGTACCATAACCTAGTCACGTGTAAAACGAGTTTGTTGCCGGAGTCTTGGTGGGTCCAGCCCCATCCACGTCAACCTGTTACAACACTAATACCTGACTTTAACCTCCAAGCTCATTCCTTCACAATCTACACCTTATCATCAGACTATACCTCAATGCATCATCCTTGGTTAATCTTTGAATCTTTGAATCTGTCACATCCACCCCAGCCGCCTGTATGCTACGTGTAAGTGTGGGGCAGAGGCAAGGCATCAAATAGAGTACCCACGAGAGAATACCATAAAAAAGAGTTATATTGAGTTTAAGCTATCTTGCCTCATTGGGGTAGGTCAAGCGCACAGCAACCCATGACTTTGATGCTACACACTTATTAATGGCCACAGTCTGGAGTGTCAAACCAAACGAAAGGTATCTGTTGCACTGCCTGTCAGACTCCTAAGATGAGAAGGCCTTGTTGATGAACATTATGAAGATGTGATGCAGAATTGTTGCAATAATTATACGTTCTTTGCCAACAAATAAAAAAAACATGAAGTAATGTCTCCCTTACTCGTACATAACGCTGACCACCTACACTTCACATACACATACACCAGCTATACACAATGACGCGTTCGATACATGGTGATGAGCAGGAAACAACGGGTTGAGAGAGGGAGGAAGGGAAGAGGGACACGGGGTATTGGGAAGGGAGGGAAGGAGGGAAGGAAGGAAGGAGGGAGGGAGGGAGGGAGGGAGAGTCTAGACGTGAGACAAGGGACTGTTGGGGAGGAAGGGAGGGAAACCTTGGCACGTGGCACGAGAGGCTGGGACGGAGACAGGTGGACAACAAGGTGAGGAGGGGCAGGGAGGAAGGAAGGAGTGTGACGCTGGGACGAGATAGCAGTCTGTGGAGGAGAAAGGGAAGATGGGAGACACGGGGCATGAGGGTTGGAAGGAAGGGTGCACTAAGACATCAAACACGACACTAGGGACACATCCAGAGACGACCGGAAGAGAGTTGTGAAGGTTAGGAAATGACTGTAGCGGTGAGGCTGTGATTCAACACCTAAGGGGAGGAGTGAAGGGGCGGTGCCATGCTACACACTCACACTCTCGACAGGCCCGCATCACTCCTTCCAAAAAGTGTTCACCTACACCACAGAACAACAACCATATCTAAGCTTTAAGTGTTTGTCAAATCTGGCGCGACTCCGTGATAACAACAAAATATTATGATAAGAATGCGTGTAATTTTACGACGATAACGGCATTTTTTTTTCTTCTTCACAGGACAACCACCTTCACCATATGGACAAGGCATCCGTCTCCCCTGACACAGCCTTGCCCTAAAATCCTCCCCTTGCATCCAGTCACTTTTACAAAAATGGTGCCAGCCAGTGCCACTCAGTTTCCAAATGTGCGACACAGGTACCGACCACTGTAATGTGCCAACGGGCCGCGCGCGCTACACTGAGTTGCGTCAGCCTTCCCCTACTTATATATCCCAGACACGGGTTGCCAGTTAGCGTTACAGCGGAACCACTACTTATGTACTTATCAGACATTCACAGGACGACAGGGAAGTGTAGAAGAATGTGGGGAAAGCCTATATACAGGGGCAGCCCTTACCCACTCCTTACTGTTGTACAAACAATGCACTCAACGTGGCTCAGTGAAGTAAGCCAATTCGCCTCAAGTGAAACAGAAAAGACAGGGGAGAAAAAGTTTCCTACTATTTTTCCTATCACGCTACGCGGAAAAGTGACTCAACACACCAAAACAAACACACATTCTATAATATGAAACAATACGGCCATTATTTTCACAACAAGCGAGAGTATTGGTGTACACAAACACAGAAACAGACACAGACAACCTTCACAGAAGAAAGTGTGTGTGTGCTAACACGCGCGTCTCTTCCCAATAGCCCTTCAAGTTACTGCGGATGTATTTTTTGTGCATGTTTTTACGTTCCTCTCTAAAACACCAAGGTACTCACGTACTACATAGTGTGTGGCCTTAACGACACCTTATTACCCTCCTCCTCCCACTACTAATGATAATTATACTACTACTACTACTACTACTACTACTACTACTACTACTACTACTACTACTATTACTACTACTATTACTACTACTACTACAACTACTACAACTACTACTACTTCTAATAATAATAATAATAATAATAATAATAATATTACTCCAAGGATATGTGAGTATTGTGAAGACATTGTATACTGTCAATGGATCACCTATTTCCTATGTCAATATATAACGTTATCAAAGCTTTAGTTGGAGGACACACGACGCTTTCCAATTACTACACATTATTCACCCACCCACTGCACCTGACAAAACTAAATGCATTCTTTTCATCATCTTCTTATGCAAGATGTGGCTTAAGATTACCTCAGGATTTACGATTACCAACGCAAATGTGTATATGTATATATATATGTATGAGTGTGTGTGTGTGTGTGTGTGTGTGTGTGTGTGTGTGTGCTGGAGTTGTTTCTATTTAGCACATGTGGGGGAGGGAATGAATGGATTAAAGAGAGTCAGCTACGATTCCATCACTAATAACAAAGTAAACACTAATATGTAGAGGAAGGCGGGGCAGGGGCAGCACTAATTCACGCCCTGCTGTTTATGTACACAAGGGCCGCTCACCGTCGCTCAAGGGGAACTAACCCTCAAAACAAAGGAACCATTAATTGAACCATCAAAAGTTAATGTGTTGTAATATTATACACAATGTCTGCCATAAGTAAAAACCTGTATAACACAACAACGGATGTCACTATTTATGATTTTTTTTTTCGAGTCAGATTAGAGTGAAGCAGTAAAACACTTTAAATCCTAGAGAAATAACAATCAGTGATCTTAAGCCCCCTCGTTATCAGCAACACCTGTCTCCCCCACACCTGCGAGCACCTGAGTCTATTGGGCCAACGCACTTGAGCCAATAATACGCCAGGGTCACTCAGTTGCCAGCTATACTACTGCCGATAACAGTCATTCCCATGATATGCTACTTGTACGTACGTGTTGAGTCACCGCTGTGCTCTGCGATGAAGCCTTGGTGTTTTAGTAAGATTTTCATAACAAACCCTTGGATGTAATAATAATGGAAGTATTAATAATAATCGTACATGGCACTACACACACTCGTAACCACAGGAATAACCAGCTGAATTCCACGGTCAGGATTGCAAAGACTCGCCTAATATAGAGCGGCCAGCTGACTACCCACAGACCATTAACACCAGACCTCGGAAGGTGACTTTCACCTTTTGGAGAAGCTTCTTCTTTCTTTTTCCCATCAACGCGAGGTAATTACTGAAACCGGAGGTGACGGGAAATGCTACACATCCTTCCTCAGAATGTCTAATAGAAGTGGGGAAATAAAATCGTGATAGCGATGGATGACGACACAGCCTACCAAGCCCCTCAGTGTATGGCGCAACGATTGAGGATAATGTGGAGTGAATGACTCAACAGTGGTCCTGTGACCCGACCGACGACTTACATTACTGTAAAGCTTCCTGAACCTAGGCTGAATACATGTAGACACCATCTGGGGTGAGAGAGAGAGAGAGAGAGAGAGAGAGAGAGAGAGAGAGAGAGAGAGAGAGAGAGAGAGAGAGAGAGAGAGAGAGAGAGAGAGAGAGTGTGCTATAACATATCTGCACCACAATAACCTATCACCGTGCGACACCATTTACACCTAGAGAGTGATAACGAGCTTAATGACCACTCCCCCCCCCCAACACACAAATACTGTACAGAAACGGAACTTGGAAAACTATAAAGCCAAGCAACACCGCCATCTAACAATGACACGTGTAAACAGGTGATGGATAGGGTTATAGTGGTATAGTAATAATATGACAACGACACTTCCATCTAGCGGTAGAATTCCAAAGTGTCAAACAGCAAGAATCCCATCAATCATTACGGTATCGGATAAGCATTATTTTCAGATTATCGTTATCGCATTTTTTAATACCACACCTGGCGAAATAGTTACAATTTACCGTAGAATTTATGTTACCTGTAAGGGTCCTGATTCATACATAGGGAGTGAGCACTTCTGTTGAATATATATTTATACTGAGGGTGTGATCTTAGTGTACTTGTATGTGAATGTAAGATAAACTATTCAAAGATAGGCAGAAGAGTATGTATAATGTATGTATAATGTTTTACGAAAGCGAATATACTGGGAAGGAATAATGGATTAAGTACACAATTCTAATATTAATTTTAGGCAGAAGTGTATATGTATAATCACAAGACCCGTATAATGTTTTGAGAAAGCGAATATACTGGGAAGGGATAATGGAATAACTGCACAATTATTACATTAATTTCAAGTATAGTAATTCACAAACTTCCTTCAAAATCCTTCTATACTGTACATACTTATATACCAGTCTAGGAACTTTCTCAAAAAAAAACACTAACTCAGACCTCTAATACAAGGATTTAAACACCAATAAATATACAGTACCAAGGATTGTATATTAGAGTAAAAAAAAACAAAAACACACAGATAAACTAAGATTATACCTATTATTTCTAAGGGATAGGAGAGAACACCAACATACCTCATAATCAGGAAAGCAAACACACACACACACACGCGCACACACAAAAAAAAGGGTGTCTGTTGATCACCACGATAAAAATGTCCTCCGTCAGAGTGCCTTCCCTAGCGCGCGTCTTGAACCCTGTCTCTCAGCGGGACCCAACCACTAGACTGAACGGGTACGGAAGTAAATATAAGAACCACTTGTCTTGCCGCGCATCGGATGGAACTTACGGTATGTCTGTCATCAGTTTCCTCTGTACCGTGTCACTCAGCACGTACCCATTTGTGTTTGTCATTACCTTGGTCAATCTGTTGTTATTAGTTTTCTATTCTCTCTCTCTCTCTCTCTCTCTCTCTCTCTCTCTCTCTCTCTCTCTCTCTCTCTCTCTCTCTCTCTGCAATTAAAATCATAAAAAACCTTGCATAGCCTGTCTCTCTGTCTGTCTGTCTGTGATTTTGTCTGTATTCTAATATTTTGTCTGTCAGTCTGTCTATCTATTATTTTGTCCGTTTATATGTCTGTTATTTTTTCTGTTTGTCTATTATTTAGTTTTTTTCTGCCTCATTTCGTCAGTTATTCTTTATGTGTGTCTGTCTGTCTGTCTATCACCTACTAGTACGTACGTCTGCTGGTCTGTCTGTTATTTTATCTGTCTGTCTGTCTGTTTATTATTAAGTATGTATGTCTGTTTGTCTGTCTGTCTTTTATATTGTCTGCCTGTCTGTTTTTGTTATTTTGTCCGTCTGTCTGTATGTCTATTGATTCGCCTGTTTCTGTCAGTTATTTTGTCTGTTTTTTGTCTGTTTGTGTGTGTTATTTTGTCTGTCTTTGCTATTGTGTCTGTTATTTTGTTTGTCTGTTAGTCTATAATTTTGTCTGTTAGTTCATCTCTCTATCGATCTGTCTGTTATTATGTCTGTTTGCCTTTTATTGTCTGTCTGTCTGTGTTTCGTTTATCATTTTTGTCTGTTAATTTGTCTTGTATAATTTGCCATTTTGTTTCTGTCTATTGGTCGGTTATTTTGTCTGTCTTATCTCTCTCTCTCTCTCTCTCTCTCTCTCTCTCTCTCTCTCTCTCTCTCTCTCTCTCTCTCTCTCTCTCTCTCTCTCTCAAGTACCCGTTACGGTGCTTACATGAATTTCAATCAGCTAGCTCAATATATTACAGTGAAGCAGGTAACAGAGTACACACACACACACACACACACACACACACACACACACACACACACACACTAAAAAGTATAAGGACCCTCAATAACCAAGTCACGATCTACTTTTATACTTTACTCTTGTTCTGATCAAGATGAGGATACTAGCTAAGAAAAATACTTCATAAAAAAACGCCCACTTAATTGTAGTTCCCTAATTTAGTACGTATGGAAAGGAGGAGTTACGATAAGGAAGGTGAATTTAGTTTTAAAAGTGCCCTGAGACTTTTCATCCGCAGAGGTAACGAAGCAAGCGTTTAGGCCTATGTGTGTATGTGTGTGTGTGTGTGTGTGTGTGTGTGTGTGTGTGTGTGTGTGTGTGTGTGTGTGTGTGTTTTATTAGCAAGGGCGTCTCCCACCTAGCCGAGGGATACATACCAGGAACAGGTTAAGCGGCTTCCTCCTCTACAGGTATTTATGTATGTATGTGTGTATGTATGTATATGTGTATGTACGTAGCCTATGTATGTGTGTTTGAATCCACAGCCACCAAACACGTCTAAGCCGCTCATGGAATTAAAAAACTTCAACTAGTCTGACTTCGAACGACATCTCAGGTGTCCTTCCCCTTTCCTCCTCCTCCCCTCCCCTGACCCATCCAGTCCTCACACCAACGAACATCACAAAGTTAATTAACCAGTTCCTGATTTTTATATCCCTTCTCTCTCTCTCTCTCTCTCTCTCTCTCTCTCTCTCTCTCTCTCTCTCTCTCTCTCTCTCTCTCTCTCTCTCTCTCTCTCTCTCTCTCTCGCTTCAAAATCCAAAACCATAAGGACATGGATGGCAAACTAATAAAAAAAATTGTATCATATAGAAAACTGTGACTAACATGAACATAAAAATCTCGAAGCACACACCATATTTTCTTGCTCAAGGTGGAAGGACAGTAACTGCTTGGTCATTAGTGAAAACTTTGCACCTTGAGCGAGGCGTGAATCAGAGCCTGCTGAGTGACAGGCCGAGACGTTACCTGTGTGTGTGTGTGTGTGTGTGTGTGTGTGTGTGTGTGTGTGTGTGTGTGTGTGTGGTGTGTGTGTGTGTTTATTTAACTAGCTGTATTCACCTTGTGGTAACATACAGGAAAAGAGCTATGCTCGTACTGTCCCGTCTCCAAATCTACTATTATCCAGTTTGCTTTTGAAATCATGAATATTTGTTGCATCAATCACTTCTGCATCAAGCTGTAATGTTTTATGTATCTCTTGCATGCAGTCCTCGGTTTCTTCTCGTGTCCTCTTGTATTTCTGTCGTCCCACACAAACATCTTCCCTGTCAACTTTTTCCAGACCTTTTGAGGCTCTATACACTGCTATAAAGTCTCCGTTTTTTCTTCTTTTCTCAAGAGTTGGGAGTTTCGGCCTATAAAGATAGCCCGTGTGTCCCCACAATAGACAACCAACCAACAAGCCTATACATTCTTTCTTCATATGGTAAATCTCTCAGGCTTGGAACCATTTTTGTAGCTGCTCTTTGTATTCTTTCAATCTTCTTTGTATCCTTCTTTTTATGTTGTGACCAAATCATTGCCGCGTATTCTAACTTTGGTCGAATTTATGATGTCATCCAAATATTTGAATGCCATTCTTATATTTCTCAGCAGCTGATATGTATCTCCTGTGATTTAATTAATATGTTTCTCAGGTGACAAATTATCTGTAATCCATACTTCCAAATTTTTTTCGACATCAATGTTGTTTATCAATTAATTTCCCAGTGTGTGTGTGTGTGTGTGTGTGTGTGTGTGTGTGTGTGTGTGTGTGTGTGTGTGTGTGTGTGTGTGTGTGAGGTGCTTAGACGCTCATCACCTAATTATACGGAAGACTGAGGCGACGACGATACAGGCTCAATATACCGACAGATGCAACGGAATTCGGGGTTCGTTGTGTTAGTCCTTGGAAGGCGGTGCACCGCCTTCCAAGGACTAACACAACGAACCATGGTGGTGGTGGTGGTGGTGGTGGTTTATAGTGTATCAATTTTCTTGCCTGTGACAAGTGTTGATTTCAAGCAATCCTGCCACTCACCATGCACCGAGTTATCTTTTCAGTACAGATACACTCGGCTTCAATAACAGTTACCGCCCATTGATGATAAAGACGGTGCAGTGTTGATTTATATTTTGTATGGGACCCAGTTTGAATATGTGCACTGTCTTTAAGACTTTATTGTACTATATTTCAGGGAGCTAAGTCAAGTTTGCTTGGGATAACTTCCGCTTTGTTACTCAGTTTGTCAGTTGTTTTGCTATAACTTTTTTTTTCTTTTCAAGACGTAAATAATCGGGCTTAAAAATATTCGAAGATACAGCCTCAAGTAATCGGACCTAAGGACGCCACTGATACTGACTACCGTGTCTATCTGCCTCCACCCTTGCAGAGATGGAGTGGTGTGTTTGGTTTAAATACAACACTGGTATTAGTCACACACTGCACACACGAGTATCATTCATTTAACTATTTACAAGAAGCGGCGACCCATAAAGGACACATTTGCAACCCAGTACAAAACACATGCACGTCAAAATAATGAACAGTCATGTAATGTAATGAATATCAATGAGATTTGATGAAACTATACTTACTCGACACCATTTTATGAATACATCTCACGATCATGATGTGTGTGTGTGTGTGTGTGTGTGTGTGTGTGTGTGTGTGTGTGTGTGTGTGTGTGTGTGTGTGTGTGTGTGTGTGTGTGTACCTACGATCTTGAGTATACCGTGCCGCATTCATGATCACCAGCCATTACCCTTCCGGAGAGAGCTTTGAGCTCATATAGTCCGATCTATGAGTAAGGCCGTGACCTTTCACGCACCACACACCCCTTGCTCAAGGATACCTTACCACCAAGCTAGTCAACTGTGACCTGTAGGTGTGTGTGTGTGGTGTGTGTGTGTGTGTGTGTGTGGTGTGTGTGTGTGTGTGTGTGTGTGTGTGTGTGTGTTAACTATTATTTTCATTGACATTCTAAATAGTTTCCAATCAGTAAGTATAAACATAAAGAAAAAAATATGCTGTATGTAGTAGAGGATGAGAGGTTAAATACGTATAGCTGTTTTTTTACGTTGATGTTACAGACGTTGTGTTACTATATCATTATTACTATCATTATCATTATTATCAATATCATCATCACCAGCACTTCACGTCAATGTTCATGGGTTGAGCACATGACATAACTAACTAACATAGACTGCCATTTCTTCCCTCAATAAATAACACGACTACCTCTGAGTCTCTGTAATCCTAATATTTTCCTCTACGTCACATTTACTACATTAAGAACAACAGTGACATTAGAAGAGTGTTGAGCAGTGCACCTATACGAACGATTGTGCCGTGTGATGAAAGTAATAGAGTACTATAATACACACATACATTACTGCCTGTTCCTGTAACACTTATATTTGTTTTCTTCTTCTTAATTCATATTAGCACTGTGGAGCTGAAATTGATCTGAAAAAAGGGGCGTAAGTTTTCATATTGTCGGTAGTTCACAGGAGTGCACCATAGCCTCCATCCTGCCTACGGTAATGGAACTCGGCGGGGAGTGAAATATGAGAGAAAAGAAATCTCTCTCTCTCTCTCTCTCTCTCTCTCTCTCTCTCTCTCTCTCTCTCTCTCTCTCTCTCTCTCTCTCTCTCTCTCTCTCTTTCCACACACACACACACACACACACACACACACACACACACACACACACACACACACACATACACACACACACACATACACACACACACACACACACACACGCACACACACTCAGCCTTACCCATATATCCGTCTAAATGAGCTCTAAACCCTTACGAGGTGTGGCTAACGATCACGAGTCCAACGTGTGATCCTCCAGACTATGGTGAATTACACACACACACACACACACACACACACACACACCTTCCATATCATTAGCATGACTAGCTTCAAAATTATACCTCCTACTTAACACTAAAATCCGCTAGAGCCGTCATTTCGTTCTCAAATCTTATTAAGCCATATGTGCACTGATGATCATTATTAACTTTACTCTAGTACAGCTCAGAACCATGAACAGCAGGAGCATCGTAAATACATTGAAAATAGTTCTGAGTATCTGAGGTCTTATTTCACGCTTGATTGAGGAGTCTACAGTGTGAGTCTCCTTCCAGAAAGTGACTCGTACCTCACCTCCCCCCACTGGTCACCGTGGTCTAGGAAGTGTCTAACAACGGAACTCACACTTAAATATATATTGATATAAATAAGAATAAGTATAAAAAGTACCCCCAACAGAGATAAAAAAAATAGCAGCAGTTCGTGACCCATCATAATGTGGCACCACTGTAACTACCATACGTCACGGAGAGGGAGGGATGAAGAGGGGTGGGAGTACCATGTTTGTACGACACGATGCGTGGCTAGAAACTCAACCTTTGCTTCATCCAATGTCAACATGTCCACTAATATGCTCAAACATTTATAGAATCACTTCATATTAACAGTGGATGATTGGAACACACAAGTACAGCACGTAGAGGTAGTTTTACGTGTAAACCAGTCATAAGTTTTCCCCACCGCTCGTCATCCTATGCATGACGTCAAGTACAGTGTTACCAGAACTGATCAGCCGCAGGTCCCGAGTTGTGTTCTTCATGAGGTACTTCTTTGGACGAGTTTCTGAATATTTCCCGGACTAAAAGGTTGTCAATGTAACCCTGAAATCGTTCAACTATATAATTTAACATCATGAACAACTAGCTACCAACATGACCTTTTAATATCAGGGTTAAATTTGGCAGCATTAATCTTAAAAATGTCACGGGGTTTTTTTTTTTTTTACAGAATGCTATGGACGACTATTACAGTATACATAGCACATATATCCCCATCGTCGATCTATTACTTTCGCCACTGAAGGGGAAAGCCTACATGAGGAGGTGATCTGGTTTTTGTACCTGTGAGGAGGCGTGGGCGTGCGGCTGAGGGTTTCTTTCCATTGATCCTGACATCAGATACATATTTCCCTTACATAACATTTCATAAAAATATTTTACAGTAAACACGCGATCGTGCGCATTTTTTTCTTTTCCTTATCGTTGGTCGTTTATACTTATTACAGTGGTTGGAAAAAATGGTGAATGAATAAATAAATGAATGATAAATAATGATACCATTGATGTTAATGAATGTTCAGTATTATATGATGTAAACTTGTTCTGTTCTTTTTTCATCACTAATTTTCTTTTCCATTCCCGTCGAGTTTTATCCACTAGGCTACTGTCTGTTTCACTACTACTACTACTACTACTACTACTACTACTACTACTACTACTACTATACTACTACTACTATTACTATACTACTACTACTACTACTACTACTACTACTACTACTACTATACTACTACTACTACTACTACTAATAATAATAATAATAATAAAAAACACTACTAATAAAGAAGCTCACCTGTGCGGCACATCACGGTAGTATTTGCGGTTAGTAAACTCGGACGAGGATGAAGTGGAAATTCCCCCGCAGGAGGAAGGAGTCAGGGGCTCCAGGGGCGTCACCACATCTCGCTCCTCGCTCATCCTTCCTGCCAGGGAGACGAAACAATGGTAACAACACATACTGCAAAAGCTAGATGGGGTTACATTATACCGAAGTGCCACACCACTGCAGGCTTTGGCGATCATAAATTACCACATCTTATTTTTTGTTATTTGCAGTACACTGTGTCCTCCACCCGCCGCTCTCAATAGTCCATTATTGTACTTTTACCGCTGTCTTCCTCTCTCTCTTCTTCCAAGTACTTTTCCGGTGAAGGTCACATTTTCCTACTCTCTTTATCACGTGCCCCCCAAAACGTTATCTCTTTAATCACCATCAGTAGTTCTCTTCCTACATCCATTCTCTGTAACACTTCCTCGGGGTTAGCTCAATCTAAAAACTCCGGTGATGAATCACATTAAATGCAAAACACGCAGGAAGATTTGTACTTGAGACCTTCACCCTCATGTAGGAAGTAGGTGCTATATTGAAGGAGTGGTGCCCTTAACATGAGCCCCAAAAAAACTACTGTTAATTTGTGGTGAAATGTGTAGCTCTCCATAAGGACTATTCTGTCACAATGAATGTTTTGAAAACATTGCTGAGAATACTGATGTCAAGGCCGATTGCAGACAACTGGCTAGTGGACTCTCGCTAACTATGAAAACATTAGAGACATGATTTATGGCCATACTGTGGAAACAGATTCTGCAGAGGTTTAAAAAAAACAATGCTTCCTTGCAGTCATCAGATCAAGCTTAGAATTCTGCTTGTGCGCTGTACAAATATTTGCATGGATATGTTGAAACTCTCCGACCAACATTCGATGCTATTGATTAAATAATTTCCCTGAACTAGGTAACTATAGACCATATTATAGTTCTGCTAGGGTTAACAAAAGCGCTACCTCTCTCACCAAGTTAGGCTGCCGTGAGCTAGATCGAACTCGCAACTTTTAGGTCACGAGCCGAATACCACCACATAGCCACCCAGCCCCCTCGCTGCTATTAAGGATAAGGCCAAAGTTCTCACCGATTGCTATTAATACAGCAAGGATGTCTCATGACGACGAAATCGCAACTTTTAACACTTCCACGGAACTACCTCAGATGACAGGAGTCTAGAATCATACAGTCATCTGAAACATTCATAATTGGAACTTATATGGTTGTTGACAGTTTGGTTGTTTTATTAAAAAAGCATGTGACATTATGAAGTTGAAAGGTATGTTTGGGTTTCTTCGGCACCTGCCAACGCTTCTCCCAGACGAAATTACGGCTAGTGCTTCAAAACTTTGTTTTGAATCTCAACAAGACCTTTACGAATTGAAATTGTATCGTCTGATAGTTGATCATTCTTTCGGCTCCTGTTTTCCTGACGAGATTGTGTTGAAGATTTACCTCACTGATGGTTACCTACTGCAGTGGTGAACGCTCTTTTTAAAAATTAAATCGAATCAAGAACGAAGTAATAGCCAGTATGGGTCAAACGAGACTCTCTTTGATGAGTATTGAGCACGAGTTATTGAGCAAAATGAAGACGTCCAAGATAATTGAGGAATATTCTGTGATCAAATCTCGTAAGCGCTTCATGTGAGCCACGTAAATAACCGGTTTATTAAAAGTATACTATAATAAAAACAAACATTTGTCGGTTGTTTTTGTTAAGCAAAGGAAAGTTAACCTTAATTAAATTCAAGATAATGCTACTATATATTTTCAGTAAAGTCGAGCTGTAAGTTGCTTTAGAGATGAACTGCATACAATATATAGTCAAGTAATTCATCAACTATCCAAATGTCTGTTGTTCCTTAAATTAAACGGTATACCCTTTTTCCATTCACATTCTC
>JAPQNM010000045.1:3710068-3772568 GCA_029783475.1 Metacarcinus magister | reverse complement strand
GTATCAGGCCCGTGCCTGAGTAACATAGTATTGCCACCTAGGTTAACAGAGGTAAATTTGATGAACTATAATATGATCTCTATACTAGTCAATTACTTCAAAATTTGTATGATAGTAGTTCACTGTAAAACCATAATACCCGACAACATTGAGAATGATACATTATGCAGGTTTGATGAACCACTAAATAAACACAAAAGTGGCACGAGTTATGGTAACTATCACCATGTGAGATTGTTTTTTATTATCATTGCAAGGACGTTAGAGATAGGACATTGACTGTTGCATCTTCTCAAGAGACGTGGCAGCAGCATTTGATCTTGGCAGCTCCATCAGTGGTTTGTATCAGCAACAATATGGTCTGGAAGAGCCTTTTAACAAGTGTGAGAGGCACAGTATTAGGTGTTCATCGCCGATCCTTGTGTTGGTCTGGAGCCGTGAGAGCAGCGGCTGGCAGCACACACCACCAGCTGGACCTTGGTGGTGTGTACCCTCCCATGCCCACACCCTTCCTCAAAGACGAATCCATTGCATATGATCACCTCGCAGCCAATGTCGCCACCTGGAACAAAACACCATTTAGGGGTAAGTGGTGAACGTATGTAGTTATTTGATGAGCCGTGTTTGTATGGATGTCATTGTCAGAGTTCAGGGGCGTATATTCAGGGTGTGCTAGGTGTGCGTTATATTTGTGTGTGTGTGTGTGTGGGTTATATTTTTGCATTACCTGATGCATTCTGAGGTTTTCTTAATTACATTTCCGTCACAAATTCTTAGTTAGTGAGATATTCAATGTTTTATGTGAGACCTTCTCTTCGAAAAGTAAAGTTTAGTTTGGTTTGAACAAGTTTCTGTTATTTGTCATTATAGATTAAGGTTTGGTTATGTTATGTTAGGTTAGGTTATATTAAAATAGAAGCTATCAAATGTTCTCTATGACCAAAAGTAGGGAGTTGGACAAGGCGCAGATGTGATTTTATTTCGTAAGCAGACGCCATTATGGTGAAGATGTAAAATTTTACCCTTCTCCATCTAATTTATTTATGATCTGGAACATCTTGGAGTCACTATCTTAAAATTATTATTGTTGCGGCGACGCATTTAGCATGTAAATAGTGTTGTGTAAATAGAGTTATTGTAAGTATAGGATGTAGAGGCAGGGAGCGGTAGGTCACTCAGGCCTCCCTGGAGATGTAGGGGTCCGTGTGAGAGTTGACATGTGTCAGAGATAAGGCGACCTACGTATCTGTGTTTTCAGCGATACGCAGTCGTGGTGGGGTGTGTTTGAGAGACGTGGCTGGTTGTTGGAAGGAGAAGGAGCGAGAGAGTGAGGAGTGTGAGAGAGACAGAGACAGGGACACAGCGGAGGAAGGCCGATCCTGGGCGAGTGAAGGGCAGGGCCTTGGATGGAAGCGGACAGGGTGGCCGGAGAAATGGCATCCCTGGCTTCCTTAGGCCCTGTCCTCACTAAGGGAGTGCATGGACTTGTGGAGGTTGCTGTGTGTGGACTTGTGGAGGCTGTGTGTGTTCTGGGTGAACCTCTTGTGGAGAACTCTTTGTGCCCTGAGTCTGTAATGTTGTGCTGTACCCTGTAAGCGTGTTGTTTGTAAATATACCAGGAAAGGAATAGTGTGGTTGTGTGTGATTTGTGTAAAAACACCCCTTTTCTCGTCTCGCCAACCCCCGCTACACGAGCCCCAGGAGAGCGTTACCTCAGTTAAGGAGAGGTAACGTGTTTTGGCGACACCCTGCCTTGGAGGGGAAGTGAAAAAGGGGGGTGTGCCGTAACATTATTATTTGTTGTCGGAGCTTTTTGTGTGGTACTCTATCAAATGCTTTGTGGAAATCACAGTAGATTACATTCACAACTTTCCCTTTATCAACAGTCTCAGTCCATTTAGCTTAACATTTTAATACATAAGGACCATAATACATATTGGACTTCCACCTCCTGCCTCTATTTTTCCTACTCTCCTCTTTATGGGGTCTGGCGACAAGCAAGATTTAACAAATTTTTGTTTGTCTTTGGCTGGTACCCTTTTAATGTAAAAAAAAAAAAAACACAAGAAGAACAGACACCAGATGACCTTTGGTCTCTAACATTGATATCTGCTGGACTACATAATATTACTAGTACATTACATATAGAAAAGGATAGAACAGAACAAGTCTCTCCCCACCCTCCTCTCTTTTTGGCAATGTGTCGGCAGGAAACAATTAGAAGAAAATACCATGTACCTTGTAGAAAACAAGGACATGGAAATTTTACAGTAAAGAATGAAGATAGAGGAAGCTACTATACTAAACTACCACTAATAATGGTACATCCTGGGAGGAGAATAACATTATTAATAGTAACGATGTGCTGTCTGTAGATCTCTCATCTGTAAGAAAACAAGGTTAATTTCATAGAATTACGAGCATAAAAAAAATTCATAGACGCTCATACCACGCAATCAATTAATCACTTGATAAGAACCTGTTTCTCGGACATATATATCTAATCGGAACTTGAAACTATCTATGGTTTTTGTGCTAACTACTGAGGCTGAGAGTCTGTTTCAGTGGTCAATAACTCTACATTATGAACAATTGTGTTACATCTTCGTACTTATAATTTCATGCTCTTACCTCTTGTTACTGTCACATTATTCATCTCAAATAGAATTTCTGGATTGACTTTATCAAATTTTTTTTTATAATTTTGAAGACTTCAATCATATCTCCCCTAATTCTTCGCTTGTGGAGTGGGAATATATCAAACTGTTTTAATTCTTCTTCGTATGATAAATTACACAATGTAGGAATGTGTTTTGTCGTTCATCTCTGTACTCTTTCCATTAAGTTTTGGTCTTTAATGTAGTTCAGTGACCAGAATTTAACTTGATTAAATTGAAATATATAATAAGTTGTAGTAACGTTAATCTTCCTGTAGCTAATTAATTTGTATTGTTTCTAACTATAAATAGGTTCTTATTTCTCATATGTAGAATTATCTTTTCTCTGATTAGTATCTCCATAATTTTGTATATTATGTTTGTTAAATTAACAGGTCTGTAATTCACTGGATCACACTTGTCACTTTTGTATATATAACAGTGATGTATGCAATTTTCAAATCAATGAATATGTTGCTCATAAAGTAACACTGACAAAAATATTACTCAATGGTTCCATCACTTACAGTATGTTTACAATAGCCTTCTTCCTCTCTCTTCCTTGATATAGGATTGGTGGTGGAGGGAAGCAATGGAGAGTATGTGTACCTTACCCACAATGAAAGGGTGGAGCTGGTGCAGCGCGTCCGAGAATTCCTTCCACGTGACTCAAACAAGCTAGTGCTGGCAGGCTCTGGCTGTGAATGTAAGTGTCTGTGGTGCAAGTGAGTGCTAATGAGATGCTTCAAGTGAGAGTGGAGTATAGAGTACTAGCACTCTGTCAAGGAAACTTATTTAGATCTTGATGTTATTTGGCAAAATCTCCTCTTCTTACGTAGAGGTGAAATTTTTTCCAACAACTAATTCAATATCTCCGTTCCTGCATAGTTTTTATAAATGTTTGTGGGCTGTTGAATTATCACATTGCAAGCAGATGAGTGATGCAAGATAAGAGAATTTTCTTTTGCTAATTGGAATAGCAGATAGACATGTGTGGAAAAAGTTTGGGGAGGCATTTCTCTTATATTATTGATGAATTGAGAGAGAATAGATGAATAAAACTTTGAATTGTTCTGATGCCGTCAGCCACCCGTGACACCATTATCATGAGTGAGAGGATGGCAGCAGCTGGGGCTGATGCTGTGATGGTAGTCACACCTAGTTACTACAAAGGAGGAATGAAGGTAAATCTTTGAACTATTGGGATCGAGTCATGTGATATATGGAACTTAGCCATGAGTTTTGTGATCTTTATTTGCCAAATGTGTAATATAATTTTGTGATTTAACCATTTGATTTATAGCCTTTCCATGCCAAATGTATACATTGGATCTTCTTTATATGTGTCTTCAGACAATACTAATTCCCAGTTATGTGATGAACCTATTCCTTCCAATTACTCCTTCTATGCATCCAAATTCAAAGTATTGCAAGTGTTGCCCAGCCAGTATTGTATGTGTGTTTTTGTTGACATGCATATTCATAAAGGATTATCTAAAAACTTACATTAGTATCAGTCTGATAAAACAAACACTTCTATGAGAAAAAATGCATATTCCCAACCAAACTGTGTGTGCATGTACAGAGGTAGCTCGGACAACAAAGCTATCGTGGGAGACAATTATTATGCAACATCACCACTGTTATGTTACGTACTTACTTCCTCACACCTGTAGTCAATAATACATCCCAAGGGTTGAGTATTATCACAACGGCCTTAACACTGTTTTGGAGATGGATGGTTTTAATGGAAGGGCTTATATAGCTTAGTATATTCACAAATGGGATTCCTGCATTGTGTGTCATAAGCGTTGGGTTGTTTGGGTGGCTTTTGAAGTATGCTGTGGGTTTAGAAATGTATTTTATATAGTTTTGTGTGTTGTTTATGTTGTTTTATTTTGTGGTGTTAGGTAGGGGGTGTGTGGTGGTTAGACCAATGAAGTCACCTCCCAGTCCTTACCACCCATCATCCTTTCACTTTTTTCCCCACACAAGCAACTGCTTTCCTTTGAGTCGGAGTGACAATAACCCTTACATTACCAAACTCTGATGAAATGATAATATGAATATTGCTGCCATGTCACACTGCTTTAATGTCATATTGGTATGAAAATGTAAATGAATTATAGAAAAAACACATTATGTGTTTTGACACTACGGTTTTACTATATGAAATGCATCCTTCACACATGTAATATTAAAATTTTTGAAACACTGAGAAATTGATCTAAAGGAATAAGTTTGTCATGACAGGCTGTGGCCGGTAACATGCAAAATGCCTTTATACTGCGAATCAGTACTGTCACATAACACAGCATCAAGCTCAGCGTTCCAAAACCCTTACCAATCCAAGTTAAGTTTGGTCAATGTTGATTGTCCTCTCAATGCACATATAACAAGGATCCAGTGTCAGGGTGTTTTGTTTATATTATTAGCTTATGGAAAAACTTGTAGTATAATGTTTTCTGATACAAAAATTTCAGGACAGTGCACTCCATGCCCACTTCACAGCTGTGGCAGACAATTGTCCTGTTCCTGTCATACTGTACAGTGTTCCGGCATTTACTGGTAAGGGAAGCAGGGGTGGCGCCATGAATATCCTGAACTCATGGCTGTTATGGAAATGGGGCTTGATTTGTTTGCATCCAATGTCATTTGAAGTACATCCTCATAGTAATGAAACCAAATAATAGTACAGTACTCTAAGCTTTTGAAGTTTTGTTGTTTGGGCACAAATAGATTATTAATGAGCAGAACTCATTTATTAAGATATTTTATAGTGAATGGTGGTGGTAATGGTGCTGATGATGACTTTTTGTTGTTTTCCAGTGATTGACCTGAGTTTGGATGTGATCGTTGACCTTGCCCACCACCCAAACATCATTGGTGTGAAGGAGAGTGGAGGTGATGTGAGTGATCTATTTTTTTTTGTCCTATGGTGATATATTTTGCCATCAGTAGTGTAATGGAACTTGTAGTCTTGAATTTTTGTGGGAGTGGAGTATGTGAAATAGTTTGAGGTAAAAGGTAAATAGTGCCCATAGGTTAGGGTTGTCATTAAGAATCAAACCGCTAGAAAAAGAAAAAAAATAGTTTTACAAAAAAAGAAGTTAAATGAAATTGATAGGTGAGGTCTAGATACATACAAGTTTCACTATTCCTAGGTATTTCAACTCCCTTGCTCTAGGTTTTACTTGTATTTACTAGTATTTACTCCTATGCAGCACCATTGCTTCCACATTAACATCATTCCAAACGTGTTAATATGAATAGGTTGAAATATTTAACAAACAAGAATAATTTGAACCAAGTGATAATCTTCAAGAATACATTAATTATTATACATAAAGTAATCTTTATCCAGACAACCATGATCTGGACTACATAGTCTATGTATTTATTTATATTTTGATAATTTACTTATTATTATTATTTTTTTTTTTAATATGGTCAAGAGTACAAGTAGATAGTGGCTTTGAGTCTTGGATGATTAAGGCGCAGGTTTATGCAAAAAAAGTTGAGCATGTTTGTATTTGTTTATCTGTATGCTTGCTGAAAGATGAATGTTACCTGTGGTGGATGTAGACACTGGATGATGAAGGAGTGCAGACCTTTCACTTTTTAACCTTTCCTTGTTTTATTTCCTCTCAGCTTATTGGTATCCTTTTGCCTCTCATTTGCCTTCATTCCTTTGTTGGAATTTGTTCTCAATTATCACTATTGAAAATGTGATAGTCACAACCATTCTCTGTTCCTCACTAATTATGTATTTTTTTCTTCTTTTATTACAGATCTCAAAAATTGGCAGCATAGTGCAAAAGACTCAGAATATTGATTTTCAAGTCTTAGCTGGGTCAGCAAGTTTTCTTATGGCTACACTGCAAATAGGTAAAGTGGTGCTTTTTCTTGAGTTTGAATATTCACATTCTGCTGTGGCAGTATCGTAACCAATGAGGTTTAACCAAGGTATGAGTTTGCCACAAGTATAGCTGCACAAGGTTATTGGGAAACAATGCTAGTAACCAGAGGTACCTCTAGTAAAGGTGGTATCTTTTCTCATTCCCACCTTCACGTGGTTGCATTATTAGTACACCTACTCATCATCTTTTATCATCAGCCTCTTTGAGTCCACTGCAGGACAAAGTCCTCCCCTTAACCGTCTCCAATCATCTCTGTCAAATGCCTGTCTATTCCAGGTTATTCCAGCAAAACTTCTTTTCTCATCATTCCATCTAGTTCTCTGTTTGCCTTGCCTTCTTTTACCATCCCTGGATTGCCACTCTGTTACTCTAACAGTCCATCTATTATCTCTTCATCTCATGACGTGTCCTGTCCATATCCACTTTTATCTTTTAATTGTGCTCAAGGTTTCTTCAACTTTGGTCTGCTCCCTGATCCATGATGCTCTCATCCTATCTCTCCATGTTATGCCAAGCATTATTCTCTCCATTACCCTTTGGGCACTTTGAAGTTTTCGTTCCAAGGGTTTCATAAGACTCCAGTTTCTGTTCCATATGTTAGGACTGGTAGAATGCACTCTTCAACAGAAGTGGGAGATTGCTTTTCATAACATTATGTTGTCAACCAAAAGCAATCCATCGCATCCCTTTTCTCCTTTTAATTATTTTTTTTTTTTGTGATCTGACCATGCACCAATTTCTATCCTAAGTAAATGCATTCTTGGACACATATTTTGCTGATTAGTTCTGGATGGTAAACAACTGGAATAACAAGAGTTTAACAATGGCTGACTGGAAGAGATCCATGAAATGCTGAGCTCTTGTGTCATCATTGGGTGTCTCAGCAATTTTATGAGAGATATAGATATGTTTTCTTTACTGACTACCAGCTACTAGATGTGACCCATTAAAGGAGATATGATCAAGAGAAGCTTTATGGAACAGTGCTCGGCTTGTAGCCTATCCCTAAAGGTTGTGAGTTCGATCCTTGCTTTATATATCTATATAATCCTTGGGTAGCACTCGCTAACCCTAGCAGAACTATAGCGCATTCTATCTCGTGAAAAAAAAAGGCTGTTATCTCCCAAGCAATCAGTGTTGTGGTGGTGGATACTTGTCGTGTTTGTGGTGGAGGTGGTGGTGGTTATGGTGAGGGACAGGATGCAGGGTAAGTGGTGTTGTATTGGTGATGCATTTGTGTTATGTGACCCTAATGTAGACCTTCAATACTTTTATTTGCGTTAGTATTTCTACTCTCTCTCTCTCTCTCTCTCTCTCTCTCTCTCTCTCTCTCTCTCTCTCTCTCTCTCTCTCTCTCTCTCTCTCTCTCTCTCTCTCTCTTTTCCTCTCTCTTTTTTTCCTCTCTTTTTTTCCTCTCTCTTTTTTTCCTCTCTCTCTCCTCTCTCTCTCTCTCTCTCTCTCTCTCTCTCTCTCTCTCTCTCTCTCTCTCTCTCTCTCTCTCTCTCTCTCTCTCTCTCTCTCTCTCTCGTTCCTCTGACAAGCTGCGTATTAATCATCTTCACTTTATTTTGTAATTTTATGTTACTGAAGAAAAAAAAAGAAAAAAACATACAAATTGAGCAACAAAAGGGAAATGCCAGTTTGTTTTAGTGAGAGATGAAAATAAAGGAAATGGAGGATGAGGTGAGTTCTATATATATTTAAAGAAAATTAATATAAACCAGGAAAAAGACTATGCGGAAATTTACTATTACGTTTGGAGGGAAATGGTAGACAGGCCCTTTAATCAAAATCGTTATGTTTAGAGGTTTAGGGAAAGGGGGTGGTTGGTATTCTTGGTCGATGAACAGATGGTATGCCTGGACAACATTTGTTTACACATTTTCAGCGGGAAGGTCATTTGTGTAGCACGTTTACTCACCTGGTCAGTGTCACACATTATGCACCTACCAAAGGCTCTACAAAGACTACAAACTGCTGAAACATGGAGTCCAAATACACATTTTCAAAGTACACCAGTCGAACAAAATACATAACTGCAAATGAGCGAGCTTTTTTAATAAGCTTGATAGAAGAAAGAAAATGTAGTTTGTTTGACAAGAGTCATGACCACCGCGTTATTAAGAAGAAGCAAGAGGCATGGGAAGAAGTTACAAACTTATACAATGCTGCTGGTTATCAACCTCCAAGAAGCCAACAACAGCTGAAGAAGATATGGGAGAACTCAAAGGGCAAGTAAGTAATTATTAATTATATTTGAATTTTTTTCTGTACCTGTATTCATAGACTTAAGTTAGGGTATTATTTTACATCTTCACCAAAATGCTCTAGAGAATTCATAGTTATATTAATACATTACCTGATGAATTATGAAAAGTTTTTTTTAATTAATTACATTTCCGTCGCAAATTCCTAGTTTGTGAGATATTCAGTGTTTTATATAAGACCTCTTTGAAAATAAAGTAAAGTTTGGTTTGAACAAGAATGTTATTTGTCAATGTAGGTTAAGGTTTGGTTATGTTATGTTATGTTAATTTAGAAGCTATCACATGTTTTCTATGACTAAAAGTCGGTGGTTGGACGAGGTGCAGACGCCATATTTTTTCGTAGCCACACGCCATTATGGTGAAGATGTAAAAAATTACCTAAGTTAGGTATGGCAACATTTCTCCCTACATGAAAAATGTTGAACTACTTAATGGTAAAGATTCGTAAGGCGACCCACTCGATAACTCCTTACCTTTATAATCCACTGCAAATTCAAGCTCAGATACTTGTTTAGATCACCATAAACAGTTATGCCGCTGAATTACAGAAAAATAAAAAAAAATTTAGGTTACGTTACGTTTAGTTAGGTTTGGTTAGGCTTATTTGACTGCAGCTCTGAGAAGGTTATGCTAACAAAGCAATTTTTTCGGTATATTTTTACATCTTCACCAGAATGGCGTGTGGCTACGAAAGAAAATGGCGTCTGCACCTCGTACAACACCCTACTTTTAGTCATAGAAAACATTGGATAGCATTTAAATTGACAAAACATAATATAACAACCTAACTAAACGTAACGAAACCTAACGTAACCTAATGTAAACTAAAAAAAATAAATTCTATTTTTTTTGTTATTCAGCGGCATAACTGTTTGAGGTGATCAGAACAAGTATCTGAGGTTGAATTTACATTGCATTATAAAGGTAACGAAGTATCGAATGGGTCGTCTTACGAATCTTTACCAGATTCGGTTCTTTCATCACTCAATATCTCTTTAACTTTAAAATGCATTGCAAATTCAGCTTCAGAAATTTTTTTCGATCACCTCTAACGGTCATGCCGCTGAATTACAGAAAAAAAATATGAATATTTAATATTTCGTAAAAATATGGAAAAATTAAAATTCTAGCGGCAATAACACGCCATTGGTATGGCCAAACATAACCTAACCTAACCAAAGCTAAGCTGTTACAAGCAGATTAGAGCTTAAAAAATTGAGCCATACTTACCTAATGCAGAATTTGCGTCAGGGTAGAGTTCACCAGCACTCTTAAGGAAGTGATGAACTCTCATCCTTAGGGTGCGCTCTTCTAAATAAGTATCTTGCCAAGTGCTTAGATTACATTGGCACCTTATTGCCAGAGCACGAAGGAATCAGGAGTGAGGGTGACGAGGTGAGTCACACCGCCATGGCCATACCAATGGCGTGTTATTGCTACTACAATTTTAATTTTTTCAATATTTTTATGAAGTATTAAATATTCATATTTTTTCTGTAATTCAGTGGCATGACTGTTTGAGGTGATCTAAACAAGTTTCTGAGGCTGAATTTGCAGGACATTATAAAGCTAAAGAGATATCGAGGAGTTAAAGAACTGAAACTTAACCTACCGTATATTGCGGCTTATAAGTCGATCTGGCACATTAGTCGACTTTTATAATTTGACCCCAAAATGTTGTACTAGAGGTTTACCTTGCAGAAAAGTCGACCCCCTAAACTATTACTTAGCCTGGCCCAATATCGGCCTGAGTCACTAAGTACTGGTTGTAAATTAAGTTTTATCTACAGTAAAGAAAATAAAACAATTCAAACATTGAAAACACCACCGACTTCAAGCATTTCAACATAAACAGTCAGTTTTTACTTTTTACTGTACTCACCTGTTTCACCACTATATCGGACGAATATTTACTTTTAAAACCCTAATAGTAAGTGTCCAACCACCTACATCTGGCTTCAAACGTTGGAAAAAAAGAAACGAAACGATCATGGTTGACTGCTTAGTGCTGCCACCTAGTGACGAGCCTGTGACAACCTGTGCTGAGGCTACAGTGTTTCGCCAGCATTCATTACCTATTCACTCACCAAACCTGACATAGCTCTCTTGACTAACGAAGAGCATTTCAAGAAGCTGAGCTAAATATCACCCATGGCGCCCTCAGCTAAGAGGATGAAGTATGCTGCCAGTTTCAAGCTAAAAGTAGTTGCTTTTGCAAATTCCTCAAACAACTGTGCTGCAGCGAGGAAGTTTGGTGTTGATGAAAAGCTTGTTCGTGACTGGAAGAAAGACATTGACACGCTCAAGACAATGCCTAAGACGAAATGTGCTATGAGAACAGGCACTTGCCAGTGGCCTGAGCTGGACAAGTATTTAGAAGAATGGGTTCTTACACAACATCAGAATGGTTATACAGTGCCAAGAAATGCCATTCGTGTGGAAGCAATGAAGTGGGCAAAGGCACACCCGGAGGTTAGCAACGACTTCAAAGGAACCGCCAATTGGTGCAGTCGCTTTATGAAAAGGAAGGTTGCTATTTTATATCTACCCCATAAGTCGACCCCTAGTTTTGACCATAAAAAAATGACCTTAGAAACTCGACTTATAGGCCGTAATATACGGTAATTAACTTCTAAATAGGCATTTTGGTAAATCTGCATAATTACTGGTCGTCCCCTATCTTCTTCCAATAGCCAACAAGCTTGTGGACACCTTGGGAAAGGAGGTTTTTTGGTTGGGGGAAGCAAATACAGGCCATATATGGCAATCAGAAAAAAAACTAACTTTTGGATAATAAACAAAAAATTATATAACCAAATCATATCCCCCCGACGACACAACCCTGGCCTAAACTAAACTGACCAGGGGGGGGACCACCCCCCCATGACCCACCAACCCAGCCTAACCTAACAACTTCAAAGTCGCTTTACGAGGTAAATAATGACGAGCACCGCCTGAAACCTTCACAGATGTGTTGAACACACTATGTATAGTATGTAGTATGATATCGTCCGAGCAATAGTTATGCAGATTAACCGGCTTTTCATACTATGAAAATGTTTTCTATACTGTAAATAGACTTCTCATGGTAGAGTTAGGGTACTGCAGGGACATGGTATGGTGACAGGAAATTTACAGTGCACATGTGCGAGTTTATCACACAAAATATGGTTTCAGTTACTGTTCATATCGTTTAATGTTTATTTATTGCTTAAATGTTTAGTTTTGTCCTTTTCATGAAAATGGGCGAAAACAGACATATGGCTTCCAACTTAACCAAACTAGGTTTTAAACCTTAACCTAACTTGCTAGTAGAGTGATTTGTTATTTAATTGCAATAAAATCAGCCATTAAATTTCTATGTATAATAATGTGATGTAATGTATAATGTATTATGATAATTTTCAGAGCGAAGAAAGACCATGCTTTCTACAAGCATGTAGCCACAAGTAAAGGTTTACTGAAGGTTAATGATCCGGAAACTGTGAAAATCCTCAGCATAATCAGTGATGACATTGATTTGGGGAATGAACTGGATAGTGAATCAGTACCAAGTAAGTTCAGTGATATATAACAAACGTGCTACATGTGTATACCCTACTATAATGTTTTTTCTTTTTTATATAGTTAGATTTGGTTCTTTATTATCTTCAGAAATGTAAACATAATGCTTTCCACTAGAATCAAAACTGTTAATCAAATATTTGTATATAATATTATGTAGTCTAAATGTCTCACCTTTGGTCTCACACTAAAACAAAGAATATGTATTGCTTGCTACCAACTTCCATATTCTCTACTTTACAGCATACTTATCATGTGCAATTAGAATTTGTGTAAAAATAATTCATAGAGAACAATATATATATATATATATATATATATATATATATATATATATATATATATATATATATATATATATATATAGTCAAATAGATCTAGATAAACATATATAGTGAAATAGGTATAGATAGCCATAGGTTTAAACTAATCATGTACATTTTTTTTCCAGTCATCAGTCACCAGTCACCTCATCACACTGAACATAGACTGCCCGATGCAGCAACACATACACCACACCATCACCCTGCTACACCTGAACCATCGGACACAACAACACACACAACACCACAGGACATTGTCACACCTGAACTGTCCAACACAACACACACAACACCACATCTCATTGTCACACGTGGACTATCTAACACAACAGAGACATCCACTCTAGAGACCTCAAACCAGAGAAAGCGGCGTCACAATATAAATTTCAAGCATGAGGCCATTTATGAAGCAACACTGGAAATGCAAAGAAAAGAGCATGAGAAGACCATGGAAATTTTGGAGTTAGAAATAAAGTTGAAAAAAGCAAAATTAGATAAACTCAAACAAAATGATGATTTATCAAGAAGGCAACTAGATGTTCTAAACCAATTGGTTTTGGTAACAAACAAGCTAGTGGACAAACTTAATAAAGTTTAATGATGTACTCCACCATAATGATAGTGTTATGTGCTCATATAGTATATATTTTTAATGGATCTCATGTGCACACAATTTATTATTTATATATATATATATATATATATATATATATATATATATATATATATATATATATATATATATATATACATACATATATACATACATATATATATTTATATATTATTTCTATTACTATTTATTGATATATTGCTTGATAGATTAATGTATTTTTGTAAATAAAACTCATTATTATTGATAATGTATCTATTTTCTTAAATTTAATTATTACATTATGAAAATTGCATATATATGTATGTATAGTTAAGATGGTAGTGTTGTATTGTTAAAGGTAAATGCTATTTGTGGTAGAGTGGTATTGATAAAAATTATTGTAGGATGATAGCATTGATTCATATAAAATAATAATGTATTATTTTAACCATCAAATTATGTACCTAGTAGTGATGATAGTAAGATGTGGTAGCAATGATGGTAAGGTTTGATAGTGGTGGGTGGTTAGGTGGAAGGCTTATGTTGAGGTCTAATCAAAGTGCTCTGATTATTTGCCATCTGAAAGTTTCTTGAAAGTTCTTCGCTGCACAAGGTTGCTGTTTCAGTTTATTTTCTTCTTGGGCTCTTGGATTATTGGGATCCTCATCTGTACTGTCAACTAATGGTACATCATCTGGCTTTGGTACTTTATAAGTTATAGTTAAATTATGCAGCACAGCAGCTGCAACTATAATGTGTTTTGTGGGTATCAATAATGTTCAAATTTTTTCACCAAGGCATGCAAACCGTCTAATAATTCAAATGCTCATTCTATAGTATTCCTGGTTTTGATGTGGGCAGCATTATAGAGGGTTTCTCCATGACCTTGGGGAGCTGTTAAAGGAGTCTGTAAATAATTGCGGTAAGGGTAACCAGTGTCTTCAAGTTCCTGACATTATTAATAAGAGCCTGCTATTATTATTATTATATTATTATTATTATTATTATTATTATTATTATTATTATTATGTGCAATGCCAGGCCACCGAGCTACAGAGTTGAAAAACTCCAGTTTAGGGCTACACACTGTTTGAACAGTTAATGAAAAATATGCTTTTCTGTTCCTAAATATTTCAGGACGAGGATGCATTGGCATTTAAATTGAGTGATACGAATGCAGTCGATACACCCAATTACACCTGACATTCCTGCTATGCCATGAACTCCTGTTTGAGTCTGTAGATAGCATTATTTTCTGGAAATTCAATTATATCTCAATTCATGCAACCAATAGCATATGCCACCTTTGCAAGACATCTACTAACATAAGACTTTGACACATTGCAGGAATCCGATATCACAATTTGGTTGTTTCCTGTGATGATATACCTAAGGCCAATCAGGACCTGCAGTTGGCTGGGTAAATATGAATATTTCTTTGATAATTCATTTAAAGTTGTAAAATTTTACCATTAATTTTTACCACAGGAAACGGTTTTATTAATTAAGGTTACCAACTCATAAAAGATGGTGTGGGAAAAACGCATAATGAATTGCCAACTTGAAATCACTTGTTTGGTTAAGACTACAGTGGAACCTCGGTAAACGTCCTTAATCCTTTCCAGATCCCTGGACTTCTACCAAAAAGGACGTATACCTAACAAATTTTTCCCATAAGAAATAAAAGGAAAATGATTAATCCGTTCCTATGAAAAAAATCCTATTTCTATTGGCATACAGTACATGTATTATACATTGATGGGGTTGTATAAATTTATTTTAAACACTCCTAAATACTAAAATACGTACTGTACATAAATTAAATACAGTACAGTACAAAAGAAATTAGATGAAATACTGTAAAAGAAAATTTAAATTCACTTTACCTTGCTGAGAAGAGTTGAGTGCCTACTAGGATGGTACTGAGAAGGGAGGAGGAGATGTTGTTATTGTTTGGAAGGAGAGTCCCCTTCCAATAAAACTTTGGGAATCTTTGTTTGGTAAGCGATTTCACCCCCTTCGCAACGTTAGCCAATTTTATAACATCTTTGTTTTTTCACAATTGTAGATACCATCGTTCTGGACATACGGTATGCATCAGCCAAGTCCCGGATACGCATGCCACCTTCATATTTTTCAACAATATCTTTTTTTCACCTATATGGTGATCCTAACCATTTTCTTTGTTGCTTGGCTTCGTAGAACTCGTGGTTAATAAATTTACTAAAAATTTACACGAAAAAACAAAATGACGGGAAAATTCACAGTTATAGCGCAGGTTGTTCACTCAATGGAAGGAACTGGTGTACTGTCGTCTGACACTCGCCCGAGTCGTATTCTAAACAAAGATAGTAAACCAAGCAAAACTTTTCAAGTCCAAACAGGTCGTATACCAAGTTGGACTTATTCCAAAACAGACGTATACTGAGGTTCCACTATATATGGATCTTAACTTGTGAAGTGGCTACATATATTTTTACCCTTTATTACCATTCATATCTTTATGTAAGTATGTAATTATCATTGCAATGCATTTCTGAAAAAAAAAGTTCATAGAAATTTTTACCTTTGAGCTTGTAGAAGTATTGATATAGTTATTCTATAATTCCAAAGTAGTGAGCGTCAGTGTTTATAGATTTAGGAATTTTGTTCGTGCATTTGATGATAATAGTGACATATAGGTCTCGCGAAAGAGACATACAGGCTACCCTTAAAATAGTTTTGGAATCACTCCTATATATGTGTAATATTTTCCCACATTATGGGACCTTAATTACTTCTAGACACAAGAAATTTATTATAGAGCCTAAAATATAGACCCTATATTTGTCTTAACATATGGCTGTGAGTTCCAATTGCTCCAGTGCCAAAAATGTCAGGAGCAGATTGTCTGGTCCCTATCTGGAAAGGGAATGGGGACCATCAGGATTGCAACAATTACTGTGGAATAACGCTGCTCAGCGTAACAATGGTGGGTCACGTCAAGAAGTCTTACAGCGGATTGGCTTGGCCCACGGTGTCATGGACTTTCAGCATTGTCGGTACCTGTGCAGACGGACAAAGATTAAAATCTTCAAGTCGCTGGTGATCCCCATCTTACTGTATGGCTGTGAGACATGGATACTGAACACCGACCTGAAGAGACAAATTGATTTCTTTCGTAATAAGTGCCTTCGCAGATTCATGGGGTATCACTGGAATGACTTTGTGCTCCGTGAGACTGAATCAAGGCTTATTACCAGCCTAGTCCACCAACGTCAACTCTGGTTATATGGGCATGTGGCACATTACCCAAAAGCTGATCCTGCTTGTTGGGTTGTCTCTGAAAAGGATAACCTGGAGTGAAGGAGGCCAAGGGGGTGACCACAAAGTTTGTGGTTGGGACAAGTCGATGCTTCCTGCTGAGAGTTACTTGGTAGGGGAAGGGAGCCTGCAGGGAGACTTGCTCGGGGCTGGCATTGGAAGGGGGGCAAGGCGTCGCACCTCTCGGCGTATGCCTGCAATGATTGATATGACTTGGTGATGAAATGACTTGAGTACCAAATGCTTCAGTATCAAATGACATGTATCCTTCCCCCACCCCCTCCCCTCTCTCTCTCTCTCTCTCTCTCTCTCTCTCTCATATTACGTTATTTTGAATTTAGTTAGATGATCTGCCGGGATGTGTCCTCTGTGTGTTCTGTACACTCACTGAATTACTTAGAGGAGGGGGCACTTTATGGAAAATGTAAATCTTGAAGGTCGAGGATACAGAGATGCCTGCGGTTGGGTTAAGTCTCGTCTGCCCCTTGAGGTGTCACTTGGAGGCCACAACTCCAGGAAGTCTCCGGCTTTGAGGTGACATCAGGCGGGAAACAGAAGGGATTTTATATTCCTAGGGCGCTCCTGTGTTGTAAGCAAGACCATTCTCTGTTCAGTGAGGACAGGAACTCTGTTTAGTGCAGACATAACCTCTGCTGCTGTCCCGGTTCACATAGATATCCACTTTGACTCCTAGGCTACACAGTCTTTGCTATCCTTATGCTCTAAACATTAAACACAACTTGTACAGAGTATTAGGTATTTTATGTAGCCCTAAATACTTCCTCTTACAGCTCCATATATTATTGTTATTGATTTAATCTTACTAATTATTTGCGTGTTCTCTGTGGTGTTCTTTAGTCAGTAATAACCCCTTCTCTCCCTGTATAGTATAGATTGAAATTTTCTACTTAACTCTTGCTCAAAAATTGGACCTTGAAATTTTAGACCTGAATCAAGATACCCAGACCTCAGACTTGACCTGTTTCAATTTAATCATAATCCATATACCTGCTCTGAACCTTTCTCGCCAAGTCACAATATTCACCCTTGTCTAGACAGACCACAGATTACTATCTGACTCGACTTAGTGCTAATCCGTTTAACTGTTTTGATCCTTTCTCACAAATTGTATTATCCTGACTTCAGGTTTTAATCCTTTCTCCCTTTACCTAGATTTCTATATCAGAGATGTCATGCAAATACGATGAATGGGGTGGGCGTTTCGCCACAAATTTCTTTTCAGAATCATTAGTCTGTGTGTCTTGCAGAAAGAACACTAAACTGAAGAAAAAAAATTATAATGTTTTACAGGAATTTGTCACATCCAACATTGGAATCTTGCCACCAACTCTTTTTATCTGCAGATCAGTCACTGAATTATGTTGCTGTAACTGCTACTAACCAAGCTGCTGTGAGAGTTTCTGAACGTTAACTCAGGAGAAAGTACCGTTCACTCCAATAAGAAAGGTGTCCACCATTACAATGATCGATAATTTTTACCCATCACAACTTGTAACAGATTCAAGATCCTAGCAGAAGAGGACCATGAGCTGAGACTCATTGGTGACTCAATCCTCAGAGCAGCAGCTTTGAGAATTCTGTGGGAGAGCGAGAAAATCCAGGAAACGAATGTGCATGCCAAGTGGCTGTTTGGACGATATCTCGGCAGCCTGCGATGAGGCAACCAGTGTGGCTGATCATAATGCTGTTTCAATTAATTATTCATGCAGGAACCAATAATGTAATGGATACCAGATCCGAGGAGTTGCTGGAGAAATACAGGTGGATGATTCAGCTATACAAGTCTAAAACTAAAAAAAAATTTCAGGAATCCTTCCCCAGAGTGCATCGACAGCTTTCTACAATAGGGCTTTCAACACTAATAACTGTCTTAACTCCATTTGTACAAAGGAAGATATTGATTTCATCAACTGCTGGAACAACTTTTATAATAAACCATTCCTTTTCGAGAATGATTGCCTGCTTTTCAATCTGATTAGAGCAGCTCATCTTTTTATTTTATAGATGTTAAGGAATGGTTTAATTTAATCAAATTTCATCATGCACAGGAGGCGTAGGTGGTGTGTGCGCCTTGGCCAATGTTCTCGGGGAAGATGTATGTGAGCTACAAAAACTGGTCAAGGAAGACAATATGCCAACAGCTGTCCAGCTGCAGAGGAAACTTATTGCTCCAAATGCTGCTGTAAGAAAATCTTGCTTTCTTTATTTTCACCAAAACAGTAAGCTAAATATATAGCAAAATTTGTATTTTCCATTTCATTGAATCATCTGTAATTTCTAACTCAAAAGTAATGTTTGTATTTTGTAGTTTAGTTCCGTACCTAAACAGAGCTCATCAGCCTTGATTCTTTCTCATTATCTTATTCCCATGTACGTAGTGGTCATAAAAAAAATTCCTTCATTCCACATTATCCCACATTGTTTACTGAAGATTCACCCATCTCTTGCTATTCTTACTCACAAACTTTTTCACTCTATCCATCCATTTCATCCTCTTGATCATGGACTCACAAGAATGGATTTTGTTTTCATTTAGGATGGAGAAAAAGGTTGATTGAGCATAGAGTTTGAGTGATGCAGGAGTGAATATGACTGAACCAAACCTACTTTGTAATGTGTGTGTATGTGTGTGCCATTTTCTTGAGATTGTCAATTTCTTTCCTTAACCCAGTTCTTTCCTTATTCGACTCAAACCTTTCCTTACTCCATGCAGTAAATTTCACTTCTCTCTCATCTCTCATCTTCTGTCTTTCATAACTGAAATAAGTCATTTTTTCCATTCCGTTGACAAGTGAAACATCTCAATTTAATTTTTACATCCACCCACCTCTTCTTTTACCCCTCCCATCTCTATCCTTGTTTTGTCTTTCTTTTAATGTTATTAGATGCATTACTTTTAATCTTTCTCATATGTTAGGTCTTCCAATTCTGGCACCATCTTAGTTGCAATTTTATGTATTCTGTCTAATTTCAACACATACTTTTTCCAGTTTTAGTCCGTAGCTATATTTGTCCCGTTCTTCCTTCTTTTGTTATATATTCTTTGCCATTATCATTTCTTCTTTCTATACTTCTCTGAGAAAAGCTGTGCTTTTTTTGTGTCGTTCAAGCAAATTCCTTTTTGCAAATTCTTCTTGTTTTTCCTCAAATATTCAGCCTCTCTTTTTCTTTTCAATGTTAGATCTTGTTCATCAATTCATATATTGTGATAAGTATTCTCTTTCTCTTCTCTCTTTTAATGTTGTCAGTATTTCTTTTAATCTCTCTACGTATGTTAGGTCTTTTGTGTGTGTGTGTGTGCGTGCGTGCGTGCGTGCGTGCGTGCGTGCGTGCGTGCGTGCGTGTGTGTGTGTGTGCCTGTCTGTCTGTCTGTCTGTCTGTCTGTCTGTCTGTCTGTCTGTCTGTCTGTCTGTCTGTCTGTCTGTCTGTCTGTCTGTGTGTGTGTGTGTGTGTGTGTGTGTGTGTGTGTGAGAGAGAGAGAGAGAGAGAGAGAGAGAGAGAGAGAGAGAGAGAGAGAGAGATATGGGACCACATTACTTCTGCTTATTCCAGTTTTGGTCTATTCATCATAGTTATAATTTTTCTCATCATATCTTTGTGTGTGTGTATACAGGCACATGCGTGCGTGTGTATGTGCTCGCACAGGATATTAAAAGGTGATTTCATATATTTACTGATCATTTTCAGGGTAGCACCTTTCATGGGAGGGATAGCGAAAACTATAAGTAAACTTATAAGTTTCCATATTTGTATATTTTATTTATCATGAGTGTATTTCTTCTTCAACAAACTGAATCACTATTTCTGTGGCTTGCAGGTGACCAAGACCTTCGGTATCCCGGGTCTGAAGCAAGTCATGGACTGGATGGGACTGTATGGAGGTCCCACACGGTCACCCTTGCAGCCACTGACCCACCAGGAGACAGACAAACTACGACAGGTGTTTGTTGATTCTGGTTACCTCTGAGGATGACAGCTGTTACCAGTGTTATTCCCTATAAGTCCTTATACTGATGTTTTCTGAAGATTGCATGTGTTGTTGGCATGAGTAGTGGTGGTTAGTTGTTTGGAACTTCATACTGGGATCTGTTTTTATAGTTAAGTAAACACAAGTATCCTCTTTGCGGTTTTAAGATTTTTTCTCCTGTAGTTCATCTGTTTCCTCTTTCTCAAATCAGTCTTTGACACTTTTGTTCACTTTAGGGAAAATTTGGTTGTGATAATGACCAAATCAACCCAGGATACATAATTCCTCTTTTTATGAATTGTTTCCTCGATGGAGTACAGGAATGTGAAAGGTACCTGAGCAGCACAAAGAGATACATAATTGGAGAGGTTCAGGTTAGGTTTTGAAGAGCTCTAATTCTCAGGAATGTGCAGGCAAGTGTTCTGGCAAGAAAGTTTTTTCCAAGTACAGTACAATAATATATTTCCCATTAAAGTTTATTCATATTTAAAATTAGAAGATTAATGAGAAAGGCTATATTTACATAGATATATTATAAAATTGTATTTTTTAATTGACATTTTTATCAATAAATTTATTGAATTCGTAAAAAAAACTTTGTATTAGAAATTCTTTCAATTTTATATTTAATTCCAAGAACTAACCTTTCATCTTTATTAGTTCTGTTGTACCATTATTTAATATTATATTGTATTATCTTGATTTTACTTATCCTAGAAGTACTTATGGGTTCCTTTTGAAGCAAGAGTTGGTATCTTCTATAGTTTACACAGCAGCAGCAGCAGCAATGGTTGGGTATAGAGGTCTGAGGAGTCACAGAAAGGGAAGTGTATGGTGGATAAATGAGACAAACAAGACTATAGAAAGGAAGAGGAGAGCATATGAGAAAATGTTGCCAAAGAATGTGGAAGAAGGAATAAAGAGTGAGGAGGCGAACTGAGTACAAGTTATTGAATAGGAAAGTAAAGGAGTTGGTGAAAGAGAGTTAAAGAAAAGTGGATGAAGAGTTTAGTATAAAGCTGAGTGAGAAGTTTAATGGAAATAAGAAGCTATTTTGGAAGGAAGTTAAAGAGAAAGGAGGAGTAGTGTGTTTGAATGTGACAAATAAGGGAGGATGGAGTGTATGTAAGAGATGAAAGGAGTATGGAAGAGTCACTATGAACTAATTAATGAATGATAACGTTTAATGAATGAGAAGATAGAAAGGGAAGCTTAGTGTCGAACATGGGTGTGGAAGCAGGTGGAAAGCACATCAGAAAGGAAGTAAAGAAAGCGATAGACAGATTTAAGTGTGGTAAAGTTGCAGGTGTGGATGGAATAACTGCAGAAATGTTAGAATATTGAGGAAAAATAGTGGTAGATGGGTGTGAAATGTGACCTTGCATGGAGACACCCCTGTTTCCTTGTGCCTTCTACCTCCTCTTGTACCTGCTTCCTTAACACTAACACCATCTATTATTATAACCACCTTAGAACCATGTATACCACCAAAACTCAAAACAATTCACTAACCCTCTACTTTGACTCCTCCCTCTTCCATAACCCAGGCTATTCTTTCCTTCTCTCACCCTCGCCTATGCCCATCCATTACTACTAATCACCTTTCTTTATCCAGCCCCTTTGGTCCTTGCTGATGGAACAAGTACTTTCATATCTCTGCTCATGCTCCATACTTGGAAAACACTTTCCAGTGTAGAGGTTTGGGAGTTACGTACACACAAAGGTTTGACAACAGACGAATGTGGCTTAGTTGGTTTATTGCTGCAGCGTTGGTTGTACACAACTAGATAGAGCCCAGGGAAGGTGAGCGTGTGTTGTTGTCTGGGGAGCCCCGACGTGGGGCTCCCAGACACTATGCTGGAGGTGTTGCCTGGACTGTGTGTGGTGGTAGACTGGTGGTTGACTGACTGACTGAGTGTGTGTTGTTGTTTAAAGTTTATTGATACCAGAAACATAACATATACAAGAAAAATAAACATGAAAATTTACAATAATAATAACAATACATAAATACAATAATAAATATTGGTATACAAAGCGGCTTATGGTGGGCCACCCGTGGCTGGTTTTGTTCTCTTAAACAGTTGGAGGGCTGTTGTCCACCTAGCTGTCGTCATCCTCCATGTCGTCGTAGCTGATCCACGCGAGTTCATTGTAGCCAGGGAATCGAGGCATGCATTTCAGTGGCCTGTCGACAGGGAGGAGCCCAGGAAGGCGCATGTCGGCTCTGATCACACGCCGCGCTACAGACAGCGCAGGCTCGTGCGAGCTCCGCTCCTGCTTGGCCCACTGCTCCTGCTCGTACAGGTAGGCGTAGTTGGTCAGGAAGCGGACCAAGTCCGCCTCACTGAAGGTGAAAGTGTTCTTTACGACGTCCGTACTGGTGGCAGCCACCTGGGAAGGTGGCACACCAGCAGCAGACGTCTTCTTCACGGGGGGTCGGCTGGACTCCTCCCCCTCCTGGGGGAGTGGTGCATCCTGCCGGGCTGTCTTCCTCCTCGTCCTTCTTTTGCGTCGCCTACTTCTCCCTGGCGTCGACTGACCCCTGGGAGTGGGAGGCGGTGCAGGCTGCGGTGGTAGTGGTATGCGAGGCTTCGCCTCGTGTTGCCGTGGTGGGTTCCTGGCGACCTGTTGAAGCCGTGATGGTTCGCTAGTGATCCTCTGGAGTCGTACAGGGCAGCGGCGGTTCCAGGCGTGGTGCCTGTCACCACAGTTGGGACAGCACGGGGAGGGCCTTTCACCGTCACCGCGAAGGGGCCGGATGCAGTCCCTCGAAGCGTGGTCCCCACTGCAGACTCCACATAGGTCCTTCTCCCGGCTGCACTGGCGTTGATAATGACCAAACGCCTGGCACCGGAAGCAGCGGACGGGCTCAGGAATGAACTTCCTGCAGTCGAACCTCCCGAAGCAGCCAAGGTCGAGCGAGGCGGGAACAGGTCCCCGCAGCGTCAGCAGAACTTGGCGGGTGGGGAGGCGACGTCCATGTCCGGCGTTGTGGGTGCACCACTCAGCTGTTAAAACAGCAGGGTGCTCCTTCACCGGGTCCAAGGGCAGGGCGGTGGGGTAACCCTGAAGGACACACTTACGCGTGACCTCCTTCGGCAGCAGGACGATGCCTCGCGGCTGTCTGGCTGCTACCTCCTGCAGTGTGGTGGCGTGGCTCCAGTCCGCTCCTCTGATGAAAAAGTCTCCCGTGCGGGAGACTTCCACCTTGAGAAGGATCTTGAGCTCATCCTCCAGCCACCTGATGACCGAGTATGGGTTGTCGTGGTTCTTGTGCTCAGCGATCCTCCAAAAAGATGGAGTGCCCTGAGCAGCAGGGTGTTCAGGGGCATCCCTCCGCCTTTGACGCTTCATCCGCACAGGGATGAAGCCGTCGTCGTCGGCGGGGTACTCAGGGGGCCTCTTGGGAGTGGCCATGGCGGGAGAGAACTCGACCGCAAGTGGACCAGCGAGAGAGCGGGGAGGAGGTGCTCTCTCTGCGGTGGCTGGGTGAGCTGTGCTGAGTGTGTGTGTGTGTGGCAGCTTATATTGGGCTCGCAGACCTGTGGACACCTGGAGTCAGATCACAGGTGAGGTGAGGTCAAGTTACTCTCGACCTCAGCCGCGGTCTCGAGGGAAGTCATTATAGGCTCTGGGTGTGTGTGCACCTGGTATGTAGGTGTGTTGTATGTGTGTTGTCACTACATCACCCCCCTTCCCCCACAAAGAAAAAATATTTCATAGTACATAGAGAAAACATTATATACAATTATTGTTTTGGTGAGGGAGAGAGGCGGCTTGGAGTGATCCTGGCGGCATGAAGTGTCGACTGCGTGGCTGCAAAGCTGCGGAGGGTGCAAGGCTGCAAGGCTGTGGTGCTGCAGTTGCGTGGGCGGCAGTAGGTGCAGCACCTTGGATCAGCGGCAGGCTGGGGGTGGGAGTGGCTGCAAGGCTGCGGTGCTGCGGTTGCGTGGGCGGCAGTAGGTGCAGCACCTTGGATCAGCGGCAGGCTGGGGGTGGGGGCGGCTGCAAGGCTGTGGTGCTGCGGTTGCGTGGGCGGCAGTAGGTGCAGCACCTTGGATCAGCGGCAGGCTGGGGGTGGGGGCGGCTGCAAGGCTGCGGTGCTGCGGTTGTGTGGGCGGCAGTAGGTGCAGCACCTTGGATCAGCTGCAGGCTGGGGGTGGGGGCGGCTGCAAGGCTGCGGTGCTGCGGTTGCGTGGGCGGCAGTAGGTGCAGCACCTTGGATCAGCGGCAGGAGCTGCGAGGGTGGGTGCGAGGCTGCAAGGCTGCGGTGCTGCGGTTGCGTGGGCGGCAGTAGGTGCAGTACCTTGGATCAGCGGCAGGCTGGAGGGTGGGTGCGAGGGTGCGAGGCTGCAAGGCTGCGGTGCTGCGGTTGCGTGGGCGGCAGTAGGTGCAGCACCTTGGATCAGCGGCAGGAGCTGCGAGGCTGCGGCAGGTTGAGCAGCGGCAGGGGCAGAGGCAGCGACAGGCTTCAGGAGGCCGCGGCAGGCACGTGAGGCGGCGGGTGTTGTGGCGCGTCATGCTGGGACGTGAGGCAGTGTGGGCGTGGGCGGCGGATCGTCTGTCATTCCAATGTGTGTCACTCCGGGGGTCACCAATGTAGAGGTTTGGGAGTTATGTACACACAAAGGTTTGACAACAGACGAATGTGGAAGCTGGAATGCTGGAAGTGTTGCCTGGACTGGACTAGAAATAGAGCCAACAAGATAATGGGATTTATTAGTAGGTGTGTGACAAATAGGAGTTCTGAGGTCATTCTGAGGTTGTATTTAGCGCTAGTAAGACCCCACTTAGATTATGCAGCTCAGTTTTGGTCCCCTTATTATAGGAAAGATATAGGCTCCTTGGAGGCAGTCCAGAGAAGAATGACCAAGATGATTCAGGGGCTGAGAGATTTACCCTACAAAGATAGGTTAAAACGTCTTAATCTCCATTCCCTAGAGAGAAGGAGGGCAAGAGGGGATTTGATTGAGGCTTTCAAATGGGTAAAAGGAATTAATAAGGGAAACATTGGTCAGGTTTTAGAATTTAGTAATCAGGATAGGACATGTGGAAATGGATACAAGCTAGAAAAACTTAGATTCAGGACAGACATAGGTAGATATTGGTTCACAAACAGAGTGGTGAACGATTGGAATAGGCTGGATAGACACGTAGTAAGTGCTGAGTCAATAGATAGCTTTAAAAGACGGTTGGATCAGAGTATGGATAGGGATGACAGGTGGGATGGCTAAATATTGGATTATTCCAAGGGTGGGGGGCAAGGAGCTGCCTCGTGTAGGTCATTAACTGGCCTCTTGCAGTCTCCTCATTTCTTATGTTCTTATGTTCTTATGACTGTGTGTGGTGGTAGACTGGTGGTTGACTGACTGACTGAGTGTGTGTGTGTGTGTGTGTGGCAGCTTATATTGGGCTCGCAGACCTGTGGACACCTGGAGTCAGATCACAGGTGAGGTGAGGTCAAGTTAATCTCGACCTCAGCCGTGGTCTCGAGGGAAGTCATTATAGGCTCTGGGTGTGTGTGCACCTAGTATGTAGGTGTGTTGTATGTGTGTTGTCACTACACCAGTTTCAAAAATGCATCCAAAGACAGGTGGGAAGGGTAACCTTCCTCATACGACTGGACAGATAGATCTCCCCTAGTCATTGTTGACTCATAATCCCAAAATGAAGCCTTGCTCATCCTCAAATACCTTGGTGAGAAACCTTTCCAAGTGTCGTCTGATACCCAACTGAACACTCGTACTGGTACAGTTCTCGTATCCCATTAAATCTAGCTAGTGAGCGTCAGTTGGCCTGACTGTTCTACTGAACTCTTTGAACTTATTGCAGATTAGCATGATACTGCTCATTTCCTGCTTTACTGTTAACCCTCACCAGCAAATATTGCAAAAATAACATTCAAAGGACCATCTTCCAGACAGTGTATACATTGGTTGAGGCTTTTGTAAGGTTAAACCTTACATTATTGTACCCCATCAGTGCCAAAACTGCTGGAGATTCACTCATCCAGCAAAATACTGTAGATTCACTGCACGTTACCCTCTCTGTGTCTCACCTGGTCATACCTGGACAAACTGCCCTTCAACAACATTTATGTTACTGGTAACTTGGCACTAACCATGAGATTAATTGTAGAAACCCAGTAATGAGGTCTCTCAGTGATGCTGGGAGTGTGTGGTCATCCTGTAATGGGGAACTGTAAGCGTTGGTTACCTCCATGTTGTTCCTCTTGTAATCATTTGCAGGTGAGAATTTTTTATACTTTCACATTAACATTTAACATTGATGTGTGTGTGTATTTACCTAGTTGCAGTATGCAGGGGATGAGCTACGCTTCTGTGGTTCCGTCTCTGTATGTATATTTATCCAGTTTTTCCTTCAGTTGTTGTACATTCTTTGCCATTATCACCTCTCCTTTTAGGCCATTCCAAGCATCTATATTTCACTGTGGAAAGCCATACTTTTTTGAGCCGTTGAAGCAAATTTCTTTTTGCAATTTTTTCTCATGTCCCGTCTAATATCGAGCCTCTCCTTTTCTTATCAATACTAGATTTTTTCTCTCATCCATGAGAGAGAGAGAGAGAGAGAGAGAGAGAGAGAGAGAGAGAGAGAGAGAGAGAGAGAGAGAGAGAGAGAGAGAGAGAGAGAGAGAGAGAGAGAGAGAGAGAGAGAGAGAGAGAGAGAGAGAGACAGAGAGAGAGAGACAGAGAGAGACAGAGAGACAGAGACAGAGAGACAGACAGACAGACAGACAGACAGACAGACAGACAGACAGAGAGACAGAGAGAGAGAAGAGAGAGAGAGAGAGAGAGAGAGAGAGAATTGTAATTAAAGCTGTTTGTGCAGTAATTATGGTACGACTATATAGTAAAACTTTCATCATGGTGACAAACAGAACACTTATTAACACTTTTGTTGTAGTTGTATTCCTAGTGGATGGGTAGGATGTAAAAACACACTTCCACTTCTGCCTCCAGAACCTCAGGATGCCACAACTTTCAACTTGATTAACTGGAAGAACTGAGGTGGATGCAGTGAGGCAGAAAGAAAATACTAATGCACAGTAGATCCTGAGGTTAGGGGTTGCTTAGTTCTTCCAGACAAAAATCTGTAAATGCCAAAGTATAAGTTGAATATTGAATTAAAGGTTATGGCACCATTGTGAAAATCAAGTTAATCTCGTTCCGTTACACTGGAATTTCAAGTTTTGTTTAAGTCAAAGTGAGAAAGTAGAAAGGATTACATGTTGGATTTTTCAAAGCTGTGAATACAGATAATATAACATTATCCAGCAAGCTTGGGACCAAAGTTGACGTAGAATTTTAGATTTTCTATCTATCTATAGTGTCAGACGACTCATTCCCATCAGATACATCCCCCAAGGGGATGGCTATGGCAGAAGAGCCTCCACCTCTCCCTATCCATAAACTGCCTCTTAGCTAGTTCAATCCCTCCTTCTTTTTCAGCAACTGTTTCATGCATGTACTACTTTACCCTAGCTTTCCAATTTACAATTAGCCTTCCTCTCCTTCTGGAACCCTCAGTTTCACTCACAGCACTTCACTCTTCTTTTTCTCCATGTTACCAAACCACCTCAACGTATTGTTTTCACCCATTCCACTGCCCCACAATTCACTTCCTTTGCACAAAGTCCCATGCCACATCTTTCATACACACTTTCATTACTCTCACTGTGCCCATACCGCAAACTCTTCTCAGATAACTCATTTCCACAGCACAGAACTCTTGACTGCTGTACCCTATTCCATGTCCAAGTCTCTGATCCATATGCCAAAGTTGACAAGAAAATACAGTTCCTTAAACCTCTATTTACCTCCATGGACACATTTCTTCCTCTTACAACCCTTGCAAGTGATCTTATAACTCACCTGCTTTTCACACACACCTCTCATATTTCTCTTCAAGGCTTAGTATCATGAATGGGTATAATACAAATATGCATGCAGAGGGAAATAAGATTAAAGGTAAGCTTTTATTCATTTATTCCAGATAAAATAAATATGGACATTGCTTATGCACTTAGTAATAACTGTACAATATAATAGAATTTAAGTGTGTATTTTTTTTAAGCATGATGCATTAAGAGGAGACAATAAAAATACTACAAGAGCTGCTCACTTTGTTGACGCATTCTTTTTTCTTCAGTATCAGCGCTCACAATTTATCATGTCTTTACTCATTTCAACAATAAACATACTCTGCCATTGCTAATGAATTGACAATAGCTGACTAATGAATGAATACCCACCCATCTCTAGCCTCCATAAGTTGAATCAGGTAGCCTTAGTTACACAACATACAGCACATTGGCAAGTAGTTTTTTTTCTTCTGATTACTTATTGATGAATGTATTTCTTTATTTTTGTTTAACATAAGTTCTATGTATACGATTGTCTTAATTGTTCCTTCTATATACACCTCACCTGTTATTGTTACCTTTTGTGTTATGGATGTTGGCTAATTCTTGGTTTTCATGTATTAAGTTTGCTTTCCCACACTCAATACATTTCTTTGTATGTATGTATTTAACTAGTTCTAGTATACAGGACCTGAGCTACACTTGTGTGATCTTGTCTCCATATCTATATTTGTCCAATTTTTCTTTCAGTTGTAGTACATTCTATGAAGGGGAAGAAGCAACAGATGGAGATGAAGAGAGGATAATAGCAGTGGAAGAGATAATTGTACTAGATGAAGGAACAAGAGGAGTAGGAGGGGAAAAAAATATGAGTGGAGGAAGGAGGATGGGATGTAGTAGTTGGAAAGGTAGTGCTAGATGAAGTTAGTGGGTTGTTAATGGAAATGCGCTGAGAGAGAGGAACCTGCTGGAAGCCACTGGGACGGGCTTCTTTGAGTGTTAGGCCAATTTTGAAGCGGAGGGCAGCAACCTCCGATTCAAATTTGTAGACAAGACAGCCTCGGAAGAATACATTATGTTCTAGGGTACAGTTTGCACAGATGGGTTTTGTTGAGGGGCAGTTTGTATGGGTATGGCCAGGTGAGGCAGAGAGAGGGCAATATGCAGTGGATTTACAGTATTATGCTGGATGTCTGAATCTCCAGCAGTTTTGACATTAATTAGGGGAGAGGAATGTAACGTTTAACCTTACAGAAGGCCCCACCTATGTATACACTGTCTGGAAAGTCTTGTCTTTTGAATGTAATTTTTGCAATACTTGCAGGGTACCTGGACAGCCACGATGGGTAATGGTAAAACAGGACACATGAGCGATATCATGCTCGTCTGCAATCAGTTCAAAGAGGTCAGAAGAATAATTGGGCCAACTGATGCCCACTGGGCAGTTTTCAAACAGGTATTAGAATGGTACCAGTATGAGTTGGATATCAGGGGACACTGAGAAAGGTTTCCCTTCAAGGTCTTTGAGGGTGAGTATTGCTAGACCTTGGGATTCTGTGTCAACAATGACTAGGGAAGATCTGTCAGGTTGTGTGAGGAAAGTTACCCTTCTCACCTGTCTTTGGATGAATTCTTGAAATTGTAAAGTGTTTTCTGAGTAATGAGCATGAGCAGGGATATGGAAGTATTTGTTCCATCAGCGAGGACCAAAGAGGCTGGATAAAGGAAGGTGCTTAGTGGTAGTGGATGGGCATAGGCGAGGGTGAGAGGAGGAAAGGATGGTCTGGATTATGGAAGAGGTCAGAGTAGAGGCTTGGTAAGTGGTTTTAAGTTTTGGGGGTATATATGGTTCTAAGGTGATTATAATAGTAGAAGGAAGGGTTGGTGTTAGGGAGTGAGTGAGTGAGTTAATGGGAATAAAGTAAGCACCAGACATCAAAGGTCATATGGCGCTATGTTAAGCTAAAAGGCAGACGTCAGAGCAAAGAGATAACGGCAAGGCAAAATATGGGGATGGAAAGAATGGATAGGGATCATAAGTTAGTGTATCAGACTTGAAAGAATATATGTAAAAAGTAGGCAGCGGAGGTAATTTCTGTGGGAGCAATTTTTTTTTATAGAAAATTAACGAGTTGTGACAATGGTAGAGATAGCAGTACTGGGATCATTAGAGGCAGGAGGATCAGAAATAGGAGGTATGGAAGTAAGGGCAGTATGTGGGCAGGAGGGATCTTGGAGAGAGAATCCAGAAGGTAAAGAATAGTCAAGAAGAGATTTTCTGGTAGATGTAGCTGAAAGGGTGGGAGGGAAAGGGGAGGAAAAAGGTGTTGGGGAAGGGAGAGAGGGGAGGTGTAGGAGTAGGTGGTGAGGGTAGAGGATTGGGGGAGGATGGGGGGGCATGAACTTCTGCTGCAACACAAAGGTTGTTATGGGAATTTGAATGTGATAAGGTAGAGGTTGGGGAAGGAAGTGAGACATCAATGAAAGGTTTTACAAGGCTTCAATATCAGAGATGGTCTCACTAGGGCGAGGAAGAGAGAAGACAGTGGGAGTAAACGTTTTCTTGATAGAAGACTGTAGGGAAGAAGTTTTAGTGATTAAGGATGAAGTAGGATCAGTATATGGTTTTGGAAGGATAGCACAAGAGACGCTTAATTGATGTAAGAATATGGCGCAGGAAGAGAGCAAGGTTTGAAGTTGAAGGAGTAGAGGTTGGGGTGTCAGGGTTTAGTAAAGAAAAATTATTAGTCACTGGCACTGAAGGAACTACAGGAATGGTGATAGAAGTAGGTGAATAAGCATGATATGGGGATGAAGAGGGTAATAGCAGTGGAAGAGATAATTGTGCTACAAGAAAGAAAAAGTGGAGTGGGAGAGGAAGAGGTATGAGTGGAGGTAGGAGGATGGGATGTAGTAGAGGGAAAGGTAGTGCTAGATGTGGTACGAGGAGTGTTGGTGGAGATGCGCTGAGAGAGAGGAATCTGTGGAAAGCCACTGAGATCGCTTTCTTGTCTAGCTTCTTTGAGTGTTAGGCCAAGTTTGAAAGGGAGGGCAGCAACTTTCAAGTTAAATTTCCAGACTATACATAGGTAGAGGAAGTCTTGCAGTCAATCTTGGTGGTCAATGATGTCTTTTAAGGTGGAGGGGGGGGGGGTGTCAAACTCATTCTAAACTTTAGTGTTACCGTTGCTGAGCAAGAGGAACAGAAGCAGTTTCCTGCATGTTGTCTTAGAACACAAGAAGAAAATTCCAAAGCCAATGAAACAATTCTTGACAAAGTGAAGTAAACTATAAACTACGCTTTCTAACAAACTTAACCCGAGTCTGCATTTGAATGAATTGCAAGTTTAATTCTTCTGAGCACCCTAGAGTGTATATTCATGCATTTTTTCATTATCAAGTTTAAAAAGCTGCTATGCTCTATGAATCAAGAAGAACCAAATTATTATTTTAAAATTTCTGTAAAAAGAATTAGTGGTGGGTCCCACTTTCCACATTAAGAAACAAAAGCAGCACCATTCACTATGTGCAGAACATGCAGCAGAAAATCTGCCAAGCACATAGCCAGCAGAGTATATCATCCACCATGATCATGATTAACACCAGACACCATCTACTACGTACAGGAAACCAACACTAATTAATCATGGTGTCATCAGGAACAAGCCTCCAGGTATGAAGAACCTATTACATCTTTATCATGGTGGTGCATGATAATGTTCTTAAAATTCAAACCACATAACTTTAAACAATATAAACAATAATTTGATGATTGAGAATGGTAAACTGGAATATTTCTTATTACTACAGACTTTAGCAACTTTCATATCCACTTTGAGAGGCCATTGGAAATAAAAAGATGACAAGCATTATAATGAAATGCACTAACATTTCAAAAATAAAAGTTGGCTTTTATCAGTATTTTTCTAATCCAAATTCCTTACAGCACTTTAATATTTATACCTGCAGATATAGTCTATAAAATATATACACTATCACTGACAAGTTAATTTTTTAAATTTGTGATGCATAATGAAAACAAGAGTTATATATGTAAGGATATTGTGATGCATCTGACCCACAGGTGATTGCTTCCACCAGTTCAATGTTCCTTACCATATCTATATACAAAATATTGATTGTTGTTGATTTTTCTAATTTTGTACACCACACGATATGGTTTTCATTAAAAAAATAAAAATAAAAAATAAAAAAAATATATATATATATATATATATATATATATATATATATATATATATTATATATATATATATATATATATATATATATATATACTATATATATATATATACACACATATATACACACACACACACAGTAATTGTCTGCCACCATGCTCATCATTTTAAGGGCACTGCTATAAGCACGGCCACAACTCTCGGTCAGAAACAACAGAGCATTTTTCTAATGTTTACCTTTCAGAGAAGAGGCAATAGTCGGTGCTCAGCAATGAGTATATTAGGAATGGCAAGTATCATTGCTATGATATATCAGTGATATGTTTATTAAATAAAAGATATGCATTTTCCAATATAGAACTATTCATGAAGAATTGCAATATGTATATATCGTAGAAATTGACATTGTAGGCTGCACAAATCTGTCTTAAAAAGAAAGCTGCCAAAATCATACATAACATTATTCTTAGTTGACACAAGGCTGGCAACAGATGTTGCACTTTTTCTGCACCCAAACTGTTCACCAAATAAAGTGTTGTCTCCTATGCCATCACATTCCAAGTCCTTTTCACTGGTTTGTCACTTCACTACAGTACAGTAACAGTCCTACTGGACCTAACGAGACTGTCCGTCTGGCTATACTACTCCTATAATATCTACTTGATAGAGATAGAAGGACAGCAAAGTGGAAAACTGACACCAATATAGAGATTGCAGTAAAACTTCTCAGTTTTCAGCCAACAATGACAACAAAGATTGTAATGCATGCGAGAGAATGTAGTTGCCACCTAGAAGCTGCCACAGCCACAAAAAACTGTGCATACACAAACTACAGTCCAGCGGTTTGTGAATTGGTGTATTTTCATTTGACGCCTATGAGTGAATTCCGTGGCTGGAGTATCCATGGTTGGCAAGAAATTACTGAGTACATACACACAAACACATATGTACACAAAATGTGTTTGTATATTTGTGTGTGTGTGTGTATGTATGTACATACATATATACATACATACACAAAAAATACACACACACTATGTGTGTGTGTATGTAGTGCATGTAGACACATGGTTGTGCTATTTTACAAAATTCATTATGACCATATTTATGCATACAAGCATGTCAGTAACCAATGTAGTACACAGCCATTTCCTCAACAGTAGACATATATGATGGTAGATGTACGTGTATAAATAACTGTTATATAAAGTAAATTACAATGTTTATGATAATGGAGACATTTGTCATGATGACTAACTAAGCTTGATTAGTACACAGCTAATGCATAAAGAGGTCCTATCACCTTTTCCTCTGGATAAAGCAAATACATCATTGCATGTGGGACATCCATTTAAAAGAACATGCCATAAATATCACCATAAAGTATTACACTAATTATTTCTATGAATTAAAACCAGAAATAGTTTCTACACAAAATTATTTTTCAACACCAACTAAATATTACTCTGATTAGCTGGTGCTAGTTCTGCAAGTCTGATAGAGAAATGCAGAATATTTGGTAATAAAATTTCAATATCTCTTATGATTGAGTGATGGGCCCAACATCAACCATGACAGGTATATTAAGAGTTACTGTTCTAGATTCCGTGGCTGTTGCTACTGTGTTTGTATAATCATAGCGCAATACAAACCCAACCCTGACATCAGTAGCATCAGGTTTTGGAGTTACCAGAAGATTAACACCTACCTTATTGGCTCGCCTCCAAGCAACCACTCTGCAATGAAGATGGAAGGAAGGTGTTACTATTTTGACTATGTTGCATTCTAACATCTTTTAATACATATGTTTATTGGCCCTGTGGTGGGGGCTACAAGAATTCTACCATTGTAATCCCTGTGGTTAATAAAAGGCAACAAAAGGGATGGAGCGAGGGGTCTGGGAAGCTCCTCCTCTGTATACTCTCCTACAAAAAGACAAGGCATAGAGGGGGAGGGAAGAGTAATGTCTCCTTGAACCCTGGTGTGCCTTGTCTTGGCTACCCCCATTTAGGAGTATATCAGCCTGATATATAGACAGATAGATATGTTTTATTGCTAATATTCTGCAATTGTCAACTAGTGTCAACAAAATATGTATAATGATTTGTGCAATGGCAAATTGTGCAATGGAAACGCCACAGCTATCCCATAATTTGAACAAGGGCAGTCAGTAGCAGTCCAAAATATCCTACTTCAATTGTTTTGCCTTTCCATGCCCCTCCCTCCATCCATTTCCAGATATTGATAGCACAGATACCAAAAAAAAAGATGGATGGAAGATGGACGGGTGTGTCGGTTTTTAGTTTCTGCATCATATTCATCAGCAATGGAAATATAAAGTGGAATTTTAAGAGAAATGTCAATAACAAGACATGGTGTTATGTGGCATATACCCATAGGTAAAGGATCAATAAAACTTGAGCTCTTCAAAAAATTCTTCTACATCAAAATGGTTCACCAGTTTAGATGTATGTATTGACAGAGTTACACTAACTAAACAAATTTAGTCTATTTTCCAAAAATTCTCACTTCACACTTGTTAGGAAACTATAATTACATCTACACAAATCTTGAAAATCCAACCATACATAAGGAATATTACTTACTGTGGATCATCTTTATAAGTGGGTGAAGAGTCTTGGTCATCATACTCGGCAGTATCATCACGTGCTGCAAGAATCAATTGGCCCTGAGGCAGCGCCACATCAGCTGTGGGGAGAAGATCAGTCTTCTCAGCTGGTATTTCCACTACACGAACCAGGCTGCTGGTGCTGAGACTGCTTCCCTCTGCTAATTCCTCTCCTGTTGATGTGAGATTTATACATAGAATTCCAAACTTTAACACCTTACAGAAACTCCATTATATGTGGTAGCCAAGAGAAGCCCAAGTTTCTGTTGCAAAGAGGGGATGCAGGGATTTTCAAAGCTGATTTTGGTGAGACAAAATAACAAGGTTCAAGCTGAGTTTTTTTGGTTTTTTTAATCATGCATTATGGTCATTCTGTTACTACAGGTTCTGCAACTCATACTTCAAGTACAGGCTTGGCCTATACTTGAAAATTGAAACAGGACAGTCTGCAACAACTATTCAAAATCAACCTAGGGAGGATGGGGGCTGAGAAGGGGAGGGATAACACCACTATCTTTTGGTATCAATGCAATGGGGATGACAGTTAAGAGTCCCATTGCCAGTGTGTGATGTCAGGGAAAGCATTTGGCCTTTAATCTAAAGTTCCAACAATCAAGTATAAGAATTATAATATCAAAATATTAAAAAATTACACAAGTAAAATATAAAATTATAGCATTGAAAATATATAAATGTCACATTAGCCACTGCCTCAAACCAAGTTTGTCTTCATTACAAGTGGGATTATTAAATATGCTGAAAGCACAAACACTGGAAATGAGTCCTGTAGTGTGTTGAGAAATTGTCACCTAGATAATGTGACTGGTTCTGGAAGTAGAATTACAAAATAGCTCAAATGCCCATTTCTAAAAAAAAAGTACATACATTCTGTACTATAGACATATGCATATGCATAAAATATCATCTACTTACATTTTTCCAAAAGTTTAGAAAAACATTTAGACAAGTTCATGGCAATACTGATATGGCAAGCAGGTTCTTCAGTGCTCATCTTTCCTGCCATGCATTAACTGTTACATTCCTGTTCCCTTGGCTTGTATTTTAGCTGTAGGTGATTTTTTTTCTAAAGGATCTCCATATCAAAGGAATTCTTAAAAGCATGCAACAATAATGCAGAAATGGCATGAAAAACAGAGGGCATGAGAATAGTGTATAGATGCAAGGTGACATGGCTACATCTGTGTGTACTATTGTTTGTTCATCCAGACCTGACCAAGTAAACCACATGACCTTATGCAAGTCTGTGAGCTGAACACTGATAGGCTACTGTCACACGTTCACAACTCTGATAATTTATCTTTATCAATGTGTTTCAGTCCTGCTGTGGCACTGAAAGAATACTATAACTGTATTCCCTGCAGGTTATAAAAGGCGACCAAAATGGACGGAGCGATGGGTTTGAGAACCCATCTTCTGTATTCTCTCTTACAAAAAGACAAAGTGCAAAAGGGTAGTAATGACACCCCAAACCCTCAACGCCTTGTCTTGGCTACTGCCCTTAAGCAGGATATATGCTTGGTTTATAGATCTACCTACATCCCTGGCTTAACCAAGACAAAGCATTCAAGGTAGATAGGTATTTATATAATGTCATTATTACAAAAGTAATGTAAAACATAGCACATAATAACAATTGAAAATCATTGAGTTGTGAACATGTAACAGTAGTCCATCAATACTCGGTTTACATCCTATAGGCTTGTTCAGTTGGCTTGGTTCATGTCTGGATGAACAGACTATAGCTACCAGAACAGTTGCTCATGAGTGGAGAGTACAAAGGAAATTAAAGCCAACCTAATTGAACATGACAGGAAAGTGAATATACAAACAAAGAACAAGATGAAGAACAGGCAATCTGCAAGAACTGGAGTATGAATCAGCCACAACTGAGTCAGCCGGTTCTCACACCTTGTACCAATTAGCACTCATCCAAGAGAATCCTGCAACAGCCTCCGAGGAAAAGATAAAGATAAGTAACTCACACATGATTCCCATCACAAGTCATAACACAAAGTGGGTAGAAAGTGCAGCAGCCCCAGGAGCTCTACTGAAGAACACAACTAATCAGGTTTAGAGAATCTTTAACACAAATTCTGACTCTGGTAGCAGAGCTCACCACCATTAGGGGAGGCGGTGGCCTAGTGGCTAGCGGTCGGGCATATCAGCTCAGGGTCCCAAGTTTGAGCCACCTTTCTTTGGTAATACCGCTGAGTGGCCTAAGATCACCCACATGCTGCCATAACACTATCCTCGACAGGACTACAAAGCTATATGCTCGAGGAGCTTCCGCTGGCAGCATGAGCCTCTCTATATGAAACTAGGTGGCACTTAAAAAATCTAACCTGCGCTACTAACGGGCGGATGCCAACCATCTAAGGCCTCCATTAAGCCTACCGGTGGTACGGGTAAGGAGGAAAAAAAAATAAAAAAAAATAAATAAATAAAAAATAATAATAATAATAATTTGATGAAACATTACCTCTTAGAATGCTAACGTTGGAAGCCTCAGGAACAAATGGGAGCAGGGCCACCGTCATGTCATGAGGAGTGGGATTGCACAAAGAAAGCTGCACATTAGTCTCCACACCACTCTTCAGCTCCACTTGATGCACCATCCTTACTTCGGGAACATGGTAGCTGCAGGCAACAAATAGGAGGAACTTTATTGCAAATCAAAAAAATTTTAGGTTAAATAAATAATGAAACCATGGAGAGAGTAGACTAGAATTGTCGGGATAATATCCTAACATAACATTTACTTGCATTTTTCCAAACATCCAAAATGAAGTATGAAAATGTTTTTCTTCACACAGCTGAGTGTCTCACACATGTGGAGCGGCACTCAAGAAAAGTAAGAATAATAAAATAAGATAGCGAGGAGAAGATAAACCATCATTTGGAAGCAGTGACCATATGCTTCTACAAATTGAGATAAAGGGAGATATGTAAGTTAAGCAGGAGGAAACATACAAAAAGAAAAAGAGGAATTATGCAAAGCGAAGAAGTTTTCAATGAAACTAACTTGACAAAAATTAAGGAACAAAGGGACGTGCAAGATAAATGATATTTCTTTCTGATCATATACAAAAAAGGAGTCAAGGAATATGTTCCATTTTATAAACAAAAAGAAGGAAAAAAAGTGGTTTAATGGAAAGTGTGAGAGCAAAAAATAAAAGGGATGAAGGATGGATAAAATGAAAAGAAAATAGATTTGGAGAACGAAAGAAGAATACAAATTACCAAGGAATGAATAAGTAAGGGTAAAACGAGGAGAACAGAAGAGATATGAAAAGATATAGTTGACAAGTGTAAGGCAGAACCGAAGCCATTTTATAGATTTATTAATGGAAAAATAAATCAAAATGAAGCTAGGTTGAAAGAAAGTAGGGAAGTATTTGAGGACCCAAAGCAAATGAGTGAAGTACTGAAAAAAAAACTTCAGAAAGTGTTTACATGCTGTAAACTTGTTGAAAGACTTAGATCTCTTACCTATATGGAATTACACTTTTTGTCAAGTGTTTCACCGCAAGAAAGTACAAATGTGGTGTTTATAATGGTACAAAAAACTGAAAATTAACAAAGGCGATGCACGACTAGTCATGTCAAAAGACACCTCATAATGCATGCCTGTACGTACATCTATTCATCCAAACAAAATTTTCAGCTTTGCACTGTAACACTCACAACACATTTCTGTGCACTATAAGATTAAAAATCTGAAGACTCCTTCTGAGTAAGATAATCAGGTATACTGTATACACATGAAGTAATTAAACTAAAAAAAAGATAAATAAATGAATGATAATAATAAATAAGCTAATCAATTAATAAGCAAACAAGCAAGATTCAAATTCCATGATTTGTGGCATAGTCTTGATGCCAATGTGGGCTGTACTACACTGTTATCATCTGTCTGAACATTCATATTGGTAAGTAGTGTTGAAACGAGTCTCTTACAATGCTCCAAGCTGGATCTTGAACTTGATGGAGGAAGGATTGTATTCAGGTTTGGAGAGATTGTGTTCACAGTGGCGACAGCGGAGAGAACGTTTCACCAGAATGTGCTTGTGGAGTGGGTAGAGGTCTGCTGTCTTCTCTGGTTGCCATTCAGGTGAAGACAAACGCTGCTCCATGGTGGTGACTGAAATTATGATAATTCATTGTCTGATCTGACTATTATCTAGATTTTCACTTACTAGTAACAAATAAAGCATTAACACTCCCTATTCTTCCTCGCTCTTTCTTAGCCTCCTTCCAAAACAACTTCATGTTCTAATTAAACTTCTCACTCAGCTTTATACCAAACTCTTCATCCACTTTGCGTTTACTCTCTTTTAAAACCAACTCCTTTTCCTTCCTATTCAACAATTTGTACTCAGTTCTCCTCCTCATTCTTATTTCTTCCACATTCCTCTGAATCAATTTCTTATATGCTCTCCTCTTCCTTTCTTTGCTTCCTTTTTATCATCTATCCACCATGGACTTCCCTTTCTCTGACTCCTCAAAGCTTTATACCCAACCACTTCTGCTGCTACTGTGGTCACTGCACCTTTGAACATCCTGAATACTTCATTAACATTTTCTCCCTCTTCAACTGTCATCCTAACTTCTCTTAGTCTCTCGCATACCGTACTTTCATACTCCACTCTAACTTCTTTTCTATTCATCCTTTCACCAGCTAACACCTTACTCACCTTTCCCTTGCCATTTTTTCTGCCGTACTCTAAACTTCGTTTTATCTTTGTCTTTCTCATCCACTCCACTCCTCCTTCCATCCCCTCCCATACTTTACTCTCACTCCCAATCATACAACCTATACAACCTACAATCTTTTATAAGGTTTTCTTGTACCCCTATAACGTTCAAGCTTCTTTCCCCAAAACTCTCCATTAATCATCTCAGGCCATTTACTTTAATCATTCCCACTCTAAAACATGTATTCTCCCTCCCAGGCCAAGGTGGAGGCCCTTCTCTGTCATAGCCATTTTTGTCCTCCCCACTATGGTGTTACTGGCACCTGGCAAAGTTAACACAGTGCTCTACCAGAGGGACACAGGCCACAGATTGTCAGGTTAAAATGCTAAATACTAACTACTGATGTTCGCTGCACTCTCCCTGTTTGTTCCATCGTAACTGGTAATATTTTTTCCCAATATCCTTGTGGAGCTACACTTGTGGCAACCTCGCATTTTGGTTAAATCTCATTGGTTATGATACTGCTACAGCCCAAAGCGAAGCATAATAACCTAAGCATTTTCATTCTCTACTGCTATATGTAAGTCTTGAGGTAGGAGCTACAAGAATTCTACCACCGTAATCCCTGCAGGTCATAAAAGGCGACAAAAAAGGACAGTGAAGGATCTGGGAAGCCCTTCCTCTGTATACTGTACTCTCCCACAAAAACACAAGATGCAGAGGGGAAGGGGAGAGTAATGTCTCCCTGAACCCTGACGTGCCTTTTCTTGGCTACCTCCCTTTAGGGGGATAACAGGCTGGTATATAGATAGATAGATAGACTGCTATATGTAAGATTTTAAATTAACTTGTCATATGTGCAAATGGAATGAAGTGTGATATACTGGAATGGATGAAAAAATTACTTTACGGTGGTTTGGCCATCTTGATAGAAAGAAGAGTTAAGAATGTGTGAAGTGTATCCGAGTGAAAATGAAGGTCCATGGAGGAGAGGAAGGCCAGTTGTAAGATGGAAGGATAGGGTAAGGGCGTACATACATGAAAGAGGTGCTGATAGAGGGGGAAGACTTGAACAAACAAGGGGGAGTGTGTGGATAGGGAGAGGTGGAGGCTCTTCTGTGGTGGCCATCCCCTTGGGGTACGTTTCAGGAAGGAACGAGGCATCAGAGACCTTAGATAGATAGATAGGTAGATTGTCACATGAAGTTTAATTTAGTAGAATTAATTTATGCAATATAGTAATAAAATAATGATGTTTAGAATGAACTCCTAAGTTGAAGTCAATAAATAAAAAACATGCATAGAACAAGTCATAGTTACACATTATCTTGGCCAGTATTACATCACCTTAGCAAGAAGTTACTCATACCTGAGGACAGCACAACTTCCTCTGTAAATATGTCTTCAGGGAGACCTTCTACCTCTGAAGTAGCTTCCAATGGAGTCATCTCTGAAGTCTGACTTACATCTCCCTGTTGGAAATATTGCAGGATTTATAAATTGTTGAAAAATAATTAAAGTACTCTATTTTCTCCAGTCCTGTGGTGGGTGTTCCAAGAATGCTACCTTCATATTCCGTGTGGGTTGTAAAAGGTAAGCTAAGGGGATGGAATGAGGGGTCTGGGAAGCCCCTACTTTGTATTCTCTATGAAAAGACACGTTGCAGAGGGGAGGGTTAGTTGTCTTCTTGAAACCTAATTGCCTTATCTTGGGTACCTTCCTTTAAGGGGGATATAAGTCGGGTATTTAGATAGATATTGATAGATTTTTTCCATCAACACACAAGGAGTAGTGACTATGTATTACTGCATACATTTCAAGCAAACTTCAGTAACATTGAACTTTACTTACAATGAATTAATATTTTAATCGACAAGTAAAGGATCTTATAAATCAACTACAACAAACCTTATGTGCAAATGGTGAAAGAGGTGTCAAAGATTTCCTTCCCAGAATTGAAGGAAGACTGTACTTGTCAGACAGACTCAGGTATGATGATTTGCGATGAGAAAACCTCTTCTTCTCCCGCTCCAGTTTCTCTTGTTGTGCAACGGTCCTGTAGTGTTCCAACAGAGACTGAAGATGCTTGTAGTACTCATTATCTTGCTCAACCCATCCTCCTGTGGCTGTAAAAATGTCAAAAGAAGTTTATATGATATCTTATTACAGGTCAATGTAAGTTTTTTAATGACAAAACTTTACTTATCAGATCACTTCAATGAAAAAGTGTTTAGATGACCCAACAACAAGGCTTGATGCAGCACACAGAACTGTATTGGAAAACAAGTAAATCCTTCTCACACAACTAACCAACTGTTTGATCTTTGAGGCCGACATCCCTGGTGGTCCATCTACAGCTAGTGCAGGCCAAGTAGTACACTTTCCTAGCCACTGTTTTACTGGAATCTTCCGGAGAGGGTGTCTGGATGCTGGTGGCTCGTGTGGATAAGGTGTGTCCACAGCTGGGACAATCAAAGCAGTTGGCACACCTAAACATGAACAAAGAATGCATTAATGGGAATAAAGGGAACAGGAGGGAAGTTCCTGAGGATAATTTTGTGAAGTTGTCAAGGCTGATGTGCTTCAAAGATTATTCAAGTATAAGATAAATTAGCTACATACTATCATTGTGAACTGGTTGTGGATCTTACATGTTATCACTTGATGGATTAAAGTTAAATTGTTTGAACTAATATTATCCACCCCACCCTCATAGAGTAACTGTTAAACATAATTATACAGCTATAATAATTTACACAAATTGACTTCAAATATTTCCCAATCAACATTTTTGAGAGAAAATGTAGAGAATTAGTCTTACGTTTTTTGTAACATTTATGAATACTTTACTGTAATAAAGATAACACCCAACATTATTATATACCATACTGTCCATATTATATTGAGGAAATTAAACCCGCATAAGAAGGTACATCTTATGTAAAATTTAGAAAAAACACTCAGAGCTTTCAAAATCTAAATAAATTATTTCAATATGTTCCAATACTATTACCTATTTTTCTTTAGACGAGCCTCTGTTGATGGCATATTTTCCAAACAGTTGGGACAAAAGAGGGTATCCACCTGGAAGAAGAAACATTTCACTTGGCTACTTATCTTTGGTATAGGAAAGTGGCAGCTTTAAATCTGTAGGTATGCCAGTTGTACAAAAATCATTACATATAAAGGTGAAATTATATCAAAAAGATTAGAAAGTTACCTCACCCAATATTAAGACATGTAGCTGATAGAGCAATTATGGAAGGTTCTTAATTAAAGTTTCTGACGTAACAATTAAATTTATTTATTTTCCTTTCTCTGCTGTGAACTCTTGTCATTGTTTGTTTATCAACTTATACTGTATTTGACTTACTGTGCATTGAAATTTATACTATAAAAACAAGAAAAATATAAGAGATCACTAATACCAGTCAATATGTTCACAAGTAAGCATGGTATCATTTTACATCTTCACCACAATGTTCTAGAGAATTCAAGGTTATATCTTTGCATTACCTGATGCATTTTGAGAAGGTTTTCTTAATTTAATTTCCGTCGCAAATTCTTAGTTAGTGAGATATTCAATGTTTTCTGTGAGACCTTCTCTTCGAAAAATAAAGTTTAGTTTGGTTTAAACAAGGTTCTGTTATTTGTCAATATACGTTAAGGTTTGGTTAGGTTAGGTTAGGTTAATTTAGAAGATATCAAATGTAGGGAGTTGGTGATGTGCAGAGGCAAGACGCAGACGTAAACAGACGCCATTATGGTGAAGATGTAAAATTTTACCGTAAACATTAATGCAAACAATGTGCATGCCTTGAAAATAGACATGACACCCATTATCTACAGTCAGTCTTGTGGTAAAGATTCGTAGGACGACCCATTCGATATCTCCTTACCCTTATAATGCACTGCAAATTCAACCTCAGATACTTGTTCAGATCACCTCAAACAGTTATGCCGCTGAATTACAGGGAAAAATACGAATTCTCTTTTTTTCTAGGTTACGTTAGGTTTAGTTTGGGTGTTATGTTATGTTTAAGTTAATTTAGAAGCTATTAAATGTTTTCTATGACTAAAAGAAGGGTGTTGTGCGAGGTGCAGACGCCATTTTCTTTCGTAGCCACACGCCATTCCGGTGAAGATGTAAAAATTTAACGAAAAAAATAGCTTTGTTAGCATAACCTTCTCAGAGCTGCTGTTAAATAAGCCTAACCAAAACTAACCCAACCAAACCTAACTAAACGTAACGTAACCTAACTAAACCTTAAAAAAAAATCGTATGTTTTTTCTGTAATTCAGCGGCATAACTGTTTTAGGTTATCTGAACAAGTATCTGAGGTTGAATTTGCAGTGCATTATAAAGGTAAAGAGATATCGAATGGGTCGTCTTACGAATCTTTACCCTTGTATGTATCCACGCATCAGTAAACAGCTTATCAAAACTAAACCTCGCATAATCTGTCCAGGAAGCTTCTACAAGTAGCTGTCACCCACGTCTTGGCGATGACCAGGCCGGTTTAATTCTTGTTCGTCTTTTACCTATAATGAGTCATCTTATACTGCACAAGTCATCTGATGGGCGAGCAAAGGCGGGAACTCACGGAAATTATTGTCATCATCATGAGACACAATAACCTGTCACACTAGACTGTGATGGAAGTTCCAAGTCAGCCAAGGATGACAGGTGAACCCACCCACTCTGTACACTCACGCAAGCCTCGGCTCTATCACGTCCAATATTTACTTACCTCGTGAGATACACAATTGCCACATCTCAATTTAAGGCAGTGGCGACAGAAATAAATAGCAGTAATAGATTTGAGGAGGCCACAGGAACACAGAAGGCGAATACGATGACCCTGGAAGAGGTGCGCCATGTTGATACTGAGTCAGACCAACTTGTATTTATTCGGCTCGTGTTGGATCAGGAAATAAAAAACTTTATAGCTCAATTTAAATATAAAGAATCATGTTTGGACCATGTTGGAAATATAATAAAGGCAAATGATTATTTTTTTTATTGTTGTGTGTTGCTGTCTTTGCCGAAGTGTCTTTTGACATTTATGCAAAAATCTTTCTTCTTCAGGTCTTCTTGGTGTTCCCGTTAGGTGTCGCCACAGCGTGACACCTGACTCGCTTTGATTCTCAACCTGCTCTTTACATCTTCCTATATAGGCTACCACCAACCACCTGTATGTTCTCCAAGGAATATGCACATCCTTTGTATAGGATCCTTCATGATCTTCCTCACCATATTCACAAACCTCCTACTTGGCCTTCCTCTTCCTGATGGTTCGATCCTCAGTATCTTTCCCCGACATACCCAGCAATGGTCACACTTGTAGACTTTCCCTTTAGCTCTTGTAGGTATCGTTCTATCAAAAAACACTCATATCACCCTTCTCCACCTTTACTGCACTCTCTTCTTCACTTCTACTACACTGTAAATCACTAAATAGTTGACCGCACGTATTTAAACTCACCCACCATCACCTTGCAGTCACACTATGCCGCTGCTCTCAACCTCGTTCACGCATATATTCCTTTTCTCCGTCTTGCTCCTACTGACCTTCATTCCTCTTCTCTCTATAGTATACTTACATAAAAGTTCGGAATCCATCGCCTGCTGGCCTACACCTTTTGAACACTCACCCTCTCTTCCCTCGTGATTTACTGATCGCCAGGTTTAACATTCCTTATAGGAGGAAGGGATGTGGTTTGCATGGTTGTTGAGGATACAGCCTGACACCACCTCTGCCTTAGGACGTCTTGGTGAGGCTACACTTTTAGTTCAATTCCTAACAGTGAGCCTGCCTAAATCTTGGTTGCACCTGTCTACTTTAGCTTCTCCTATCATTAAAGGCTAAGCCATCTCACTTCGACAAAATAGTGTTCCTTCGAGGTCAGACAAGACATTTTTTCTCCTTAATTGTTCACAGCAGCATTAGAGGAAGTTTTGAACCCAAATCTTTAGGTCTTAAGAAAATAAAGGGAAGATTGTCCATTAACGATCTTGAAATATATGTTATGAAGTGTACACTCCACTGATCTTTAAGAGCTTGGTATGCTTAAAGGATGGCAGCTGTACCACAAGATCATGCCTGGGAAAGATGATAGGTGGGGGCATGAAGATGATATGATGTATAATGTTCTTGAGTAGGTATGTACATACCTACTCAAGAACATTATACATCACATGCTGAGTGTTTCATGCTAAAATTGAAAACGTGTCATTTTAGTTTATTTATTTTATTATCATAAATTAGATTCTTGTACAAATTATATACAAAATATAGCACACCACTGTTATACATAAATTACACTGTAAATCACCAATATCATTATGACAGGGAAAAAGTAGAGAGAGAATTATGTACATTGTCATCAAAATGCTGCAAATCAAGGTGCTCAAGAATAACAAATATAATTCCTTCCAGTAATTTTTTTTGCAGTTTGTGATTATTAGTGAGAGATGGGACTATGCAAAATACTCCTGGCTTTTTTTTTTTTTTTAACACTAGATGCAAATGATCATCTTCCACATGTTGCACTACAATGACATCTTTGTTCATAACCCCTTAAGAATAATAAGTAAAATGACACTAGTGCGCTGCCTAGTGGAGTCAGCACAAATGACAAGTGGTCTGGGTTATGTCTCATAAAAAAGTTTAATCATAGCATACACACATACTATTACCTTTAAATAAATGGACACAAATCAAGGTAGTAAATCAATTTGTCTTCATAAGTATCTGATATATACAGTTAAGTATACATTGACAAACAATACAGAGCGATGACAAGAAAGAGAAAGTCATCAGAATTGAGCAAAAAAGGAGGAATGTGTACTGATGCCATCTACAAATCCAAAAGTGCATCATGTGATTAATCATTGCATGCTTTCCAATTTGAGTCTGACCTTGATTTTTGAGAGATACGGAAAGTATTCAGGTGGAATAGAAGATAACAGTCGGTCATATCACATAAATCATATATATGCTGGAACACCACATTCACATATCTATGACACTAGATACTGAAGGGAACTTTCTATGAAAATATCAGCACTAATATATGAAGAATTATTAAACAACAAGATGCAATACACCCAGGGGCCAACAAGCATTGGCAATTTCATAAATAGGATTTGAGGTCAATACAACAATTTGGAATAGATTTTGAATATAGATGCCATACATTGTGATTTTGTATAAGAAAAATAATCCTATCAATATCAACATTCTGTGGAAGGGAATTACAGGTGCTCAGGTAAGACTAGAAAAAGATAACAGCAGCAGGGACTAGCACACCTCAGTGGAAATCATGTTGTGCACTACAGTGAAGCGGCACATTAGAAGTGGACTTCCACAGTATGGAAGATAAACGTAGAGAGAAATGACTACTGCATGAATTCTGAACTATCACATTATGACTGAAAATCTCTTCAGTTACAGAAAGATGCCTTGGTAACATAGGTGACATGGATTACGTATCATATTTTTAAAATCATGACAAGATCAACTAGTATATATATATATATATATATATATATATATATATATATATATATATATATATATATATATATATATATATATATATATAAAATTATAGTTACATAATTTCACAGTGGTATTATTACTTTACTGGCCACCAATAGATGGTCACACTGTCCTAAACACCGGTGAAACTTCAGAATCCTTGCCTACGTAATATCCATACAGTACATGCTACAGGTGTCCTGATATATTCATGCTCCTACTTTCCACGACTAGCAATATGTGCACAAGACACAGAATCTTTTAGCTTTTCTGCAGCTCATGAGCCACAACTGGGTAGTAGGAGATTTTGTAGTTTTGGTGAGGCTAAATGCTATAATGATCACCTCATGAACTAGCAGGAACTTTCTACAGAGGCACAGAAGTTATTGATCTGGAAACTGACAGCCACTAAACAGTGATTTTCCATGTAGATGAGATTCACTCTTACACCTACACATTTTGCAGCTTTTGTATCAGGACATCTGTACCTCACTTGAAAGTGGCTACACTATCCTTAGTCTACATATCACAAGATAGTTTTCAATTATGGAAGCATTTATAATAGCATCCTCGTATAAGTATTAGAAGTTAAGTCTTACATCGTGTGGTAATTTTCCCTTGTTGATCGTGTGAGTTTTGTCAATGGATGAGTTTTGCCTTGTTGCTTCCTTTGCCGCACTTCAGTTCCACAAGCTTGACCCCGTCCACCTGGTGGAGGCTTATGAGAAGGTGCCTTCCCCATGGAAGACAAATTACCCCCTGGAGCTGTCTGTCTCACTGGAGTCTGGGGTGGTTGAGACTGTGATCTGTGTATTGGTTTAAAATTATAATCTAGACTGGATTTACGTTGAGGTACTGGAGGTCGAAATTTATCTGGTGTGCAACTATCTGACTTGGCTCTTGTATTTCTAGTTTGAATTTTTGGTGGTTTCTGCTCTTGGCAGTCTTCAAATTTTCCAACCAAATTCTTAACACAAATTTCTTCAGTAGGACTTTCCTCCATTTTCAAGTGTTGAACATCTGCCTGTGCTTGAACTAAGAGCTGCTCCAGCAGTCCTATCTGAGAGCTGCCAGGTGAGGAAGGTGAGGTGCTGAGGCGCTCCAAACTATGAGATCTCTTCCTTATCCCTTCGATTTTGCACTGCTTCATCTTTTCATCTTCATTCTGTCTCTCAATGGCTTGTGTGATTTTTTTAACCTTCCCTTTTTCAGATTCATTTTCTGTATGTCCCTCAAATTTTGCTCTCTTTTCAGAAAAATTATGATTGTCAGAACCTGCTGAATTTAATTCAGTTTTCTCAGTTTGTAAATCACAGTTGCTAAGTGAACGTGTGTAGGATGGGGTGAAAAGCTTTTCTTGTAATTTTTGTACCTCTGTTGAGGAAGCGTCCTGAGTCTTACTCTCTAAAATGTCCTTGTGCTGTTTTACAGTTCCTGGAGCAGGTGTTGGGACATCATCACTCACTGAACTGGTTTTGTCATTTAACTTACTACCTATGTTAAGCTCAGTATTTAAGTCTTCAGCTGAGGATATGGTTGTGCATACATTGGGCTGTGATCTGGTATTGGCCAAGGGATTTGTACTATTTGGAATGCAAATATCTAGAGCAGGGTTGCTATTGTGGTGATCAGAAGAACTTTCAATGGCCTCCACTAAACCCTCATCAAACAATTCCATTGGGTTAGTACTGCTCTCCCTCTCTGTTGGACTCTTGTAGGGTGCAGGTCCATAGGCCTTCATATTTGCCACAGCCTTGAATTGGGAACCATCTTCTGTCTTTACTTCTTCATTGTCTTCATTTTCATTAGATTGTGATTTAACATCTTCATCTAATAACCCATCTTTCGCATCTGAATTCTTGCTTTTGTTCCTCTTGATGGTTCCTGGAGTGAATGGACCCGGATCCTTTTCAAAGTAAGTACCACTGATGTTACTATTTGGAACTGATATTTCTAAATTTTCTCTGAGAGGCTGTGGCTTTTTATCAAATGTTCCAAAGGAACTATTTCTAGATGACACAGTACCTGCTGTTATTCTGGTGTCACAAGAGCCCCAGGAACTTTGTCTTGAGGGAAAATCCCTATCAGCTAGCACTACAGCACTGTCAAACGAGCCCCAAGAACTGTTACGTGAGGGTGTGTCCTTTGTATCTCCACTCACAGGAATAATGGCACTTAGTCTTTGTTGTTTTCTTTCCTCCCTGTCAAATACTTTGTCTAATTTAGCTGAGAAAGGATCATCTCTTTTAACTGTATCAGAACCATTAGAATCCTGACGTCCATAACTTGGAGACCTTACTATCTCTACCTTTTGTGTATGACCAGTAAGGGAGCTCGAAGAATTTTGCCTTGAGAGAGAAGGCTCACATTCTTTATTATTAGGGGGTGACTTAGAATCACTCATTTTTACCTTCTCCTCAAAGTCATGTTTCTGTCTCTTCACTATACCTGCTGGCCAAGTGATAGACTCTTTGAGCACACCTACGGGACTTTCAACTGGATTCACATTCTCTTCCACTTCACACTTATCTTCCTGCCATATTTGCGATGGGATCAGTACAGCTTGATGTTTCTGAGCAACTGCTTTGGTCTGAGAAACCACTGGTTCACTGCCTTGCACATCCTCACTTGAGGTAAGTAATGTTTCAATGACCTTATCAAGTTCTGCAGTACTCAAGTGATTGTCAAAATCATCACTGGAACATACTGTATTCTGTATCAGTAATGTTTCACCCTTCTTTGCAGCATCACCTTTCTTTGACACTGCTTGATTTCCTGTTTGTACACTTTCAAACTCATTAATTCTATCCTTGACTGTTGAAGAAAGCTGAAGTGATGATACTTCGCCTGTAATGCCATCTGCTGGGACCTCGGAGTACAGGGGATTTAATGCTTCCACCACTGATGAAGGCGACTCATCCCTGTCCTCGTCCCCAGAGCCTTCCCCTGCCACGTTTCGCAAGTCCCTCTGCTGAAGAGTCACATGAGCCCGCCAAGACTGTACATTCAGGGACTGAGAGAGGCGCCATGACTCTCCAAAGTAGTTCCCACCTGAAAAGAGTCAACAGACAATAAATAATCACCATCAAACTCACACTCTCTCTCTCTCTTTGTATTCATGTCTGGTAAGAAAATATTCTGGCTGATGGTGATATTCAACTGTGTTAGATCATATCTATGGTGGTTTTTTTCCAGCAATCATTTCAAATTTCAAACTCTACAATTTTATGGTAACTTACCTTTCTCTGAGTTTTGAGGGAAAAGAAGAGCGACTGTGTGGTCATCAGGAGACCAAGATTTTGGCCGTTTGTGTCCATCACCATTTTGAAGGTTACTTGGTGTTGGGATAAGGGCGTTCAAACCACTGAACGATGTGTCAAATGTGGAGAGTTCTTCACTGCTCTTGTGTAGACTCTTGTTATTGCTCTGATCTACATAATCATTAGACTTTGTATTCTGTTGACTCTTATTGTGTCGGTTGGCTTGACCTGAAGCAGACTTGAGATTTGTCTCAGACTTGCTTCTCCACAAAGCATTGTGTCTCTGTCGACTTGCATCAAGGATGCCCTGAGGAACAAAATCATGAATCAAAAAAGAGGGAAAAACTCAGTGAATAGTACCTGTACTACATAAAAAAAAAAAAATTTTAATGTAAAATACAGGTGGGAAAATGTTTACTATGAAATATACTTATGGAAAACCATACTGAGTATTAGTTGGGTTACTTGGAAATTTATACAACATGAACATTTTCTCTTGGGAAGAATAACTGCAGCTAAATGTAGTTTTTTTTTAATGAACAAGTAACGAGAGGTATGTAACATATTAAGTATGTGAAGGCTTAATAACTATTCATAGTTAAAGGTTTGTACTCTCACTGACCTCGTAAGTTTTGAGTTGGCTACAGAATGCTTGGTTTGGTTTGATGCAGCTTCTCTTTTTCTTCACTAAAGCCAAAGCTTCATCAAGACTCATGTTGAAAGCCTTCATGGCATAGGCGATCACCACTGAGGCTGAGCGGCTGATTCCCATCTTACAGTGGACCAACACTTTGGAGTTCTTCTCTCTGCAATACAGAAGAAGAAAAAAACATTACTCATTATAGCAATATAACTAAAGCATACCTACCTACATACCTATCTACTACTAGCCTTACAATATCATAAGCATCATGAATGACTATACATATAAGGCATCTCACATAATACTCTTAAGTTGTCACATAAAGCTTCTTATAAATTTTTCATTAATTCAGATTCTTGTGTTCAGCTTTTTCTTTACATGCCATCCATCATGAAGATTTTTTTTTTTGCTGTATTTCAGCCAATCTTACAATTACTGTAATTATCAAATGCATTTGAAAAACAAAACCAATAGACAAGCAACACACATGGTGAGGGTCTATAATGTGCTTTTGTTTAAAATGTCTGATGCATTGCTGTCATTTCTTGATTTCATGATAAAATTATCCTGATAAAGAACTATTGGTGTTTTATTATATAAATACTTTATCAATTATTGACTTTACCTCTCAACAAACTGAAGGCAATCAGACAGAATCTGTTTTTTTTTAAAATCTTTTAGCAATATGCTACTACATTACAAAATTTTCTGCCCTTACTACCACAGTGATATTTTCTTTGGTGAATTAGACAACTACTTTGCTGGTCACTGTCATGGAAGTGTGACAACTCACTTGACTTGGGTGATGTATCTGAAGGTTCTGTCCCAGTGCTTGAGGAGCTCCGTCTTCTCGTCATCATACACACGAATGTTGAGGTAGTCAAATGTGCCGGGGTAGAAGTTGTCAATCTCCTTTGTAACGTTGAGGATGTAGCCCACCCTGAAGGACAGTAATGCATAAGATGGATATTTGCTCTTTCCAGTTATGGACAAAATTATAATCAATATTAGTGGAAAAAGTAATGGAATGGTGGTGAAAAGAAAAACATTGAGATGGTTTGGTCACACTAATAGAATGAAAGGTGAACAGTTTGTGTATGTGTAAATGTATGTGAGTGAAATCAAGGGTACTATGAGGAGAGGAGAGCCATTTGTAAGATGGAAGGATAGTACATGCATTACATAGGTGTTGATAAAGGTGGAGGACTTGAACAAGCAAGGAAGCAAAGTTTGGATAGGAAGCGGTGGAGGCTCTTCTGCCGTGGCCACCTCCTTGAGAGATATTCCCGTAGGGAATGAAACATTAGACTATAGGTGGATAGATAGATATATAGATTGATGAAAAGAAGCATACATATATATAAAAAAAAAGTATATAAATCTCAGTTTAATATTCCAGTGATCCACCATTTCATGATCATATTTTCATGAACAAAAGGGATGAAAGGCATTCTGCTCACCCATTCGACTGCAGCTCATCCAGATTGGAGGCATTCCACTCTGAGCCCAGGTAAACATGGGGGAAGATTTCTGTTGCAGCATCCATCTGGCCAAGAATCACCAGCATCTCTTGATCAATGTATGACTTGAACTTGAACAGATCCATTGCCAAGTCCTCCTCAAGGCGCTGCCTGATGTACTTGGAAGTAACCTCATCGATGTCAACACTCATCATGATCTCCTTGAGTTTGCTGCGTATCAAGAGTTGCGTCTCCTCTCTGGGGAAGAAGGTAAATGCACCGATGCATTAACTTATGAAAAAATATCATAATATCTGACAATCAATTATACAAAGTTGAAGAAGGAAAATACCTTGAGCTAGTGAGCCTACATGATAAGCTTAGTCAAAATTATCAAAAGTTCATACAGGAAGGATGGTGCTGTTCCTCTGCACACAAATGAAATCAACGAATGTTATCACCTTGTAACACATACAAATGTGTGTTACCTAGTAACTATTCTTCACAATGTATTACTGTATCAAGCAAGTATGATGGTCTAAACTTATGATGAAGAAGTAATTCTTATATGATAAGTATAGTAGTATAGTTACATTTTAGTGATGTATCATCATTCATCATCATTGTCAGTGTCTTTTAGGGATGCATGACTGTATCATATAACTGTATTTAGTGAAGCACGACTGCAGTATATGTTCCTAACACCACGGAGTCACTACAAATGCATCAGTAAAACTTTGGTGGTTACTTACTTGTCAGTGAGAGAATCCGGTGATGGGGGCCTCTTGGACTCGAGGCTGTCCATGACGTTCCACTCATTGATGCAGGACTGATCGGAGGTGACGCCCCGCTCATAGTAGCAGACCCAGTCATGGTTGATGCCTCCCAAGAAGTAGTGAGCATCCTGGGCTCGCGCACTAGACTTGTGCAGCGTCTGGAGAGCCGACCTGCCGAGGAAACCCACAGGTGAGTCAGGCAACATTATGGTACACTAATGACTAAATCAAACATTGAAAACAAAGTCATAGTTAAACGGAGATTCGCCAAAGTAAATCACAACTTGCGATTCGCGGATAGAGATTCACCCCACACTATCATCAAGGCCTTTTGATAGACATCGTCATCAAAAGGGAACGCTTCGGCCACTCTGAAAATGATCATCACCGTCCAGTAATTCAAGAAACAATCAAGCTGGTTCCCTTTACATCTAATTAAAAAACTTATTTCAAGTTTCTATCAATTATAAAATAATAAGATGCCCAACCGTCACCACACAACACGTCTAATGTAAAAGCTGCACCGACACCAGCGTCCACTACACTGACCTACCGGGCCTGGCGGGGCCGCTCACAGCTTCCTCGAGAGAAAGAAGGTCGAACAAACTCATTACACATTCTACTGGTGTGTCAAGAACATTGAATGAAGTTTTCCTGTGAGGAGAATAATCTTGCCACTTGCACAAGTGACATTTTACATATTTATACATACGTACATACGTACAGGATGAAAAGTCAATTATATTAATTCTGCGATGTGAGTTATGAATAATGAAGATTTTTGATGATCTGAACAAAATAAACAATATTATTGAGAAGGCAGTGGGCGGGGCGGGGCGGGGCGGGGCGGGGCGGGGCGGGTCGGGGCGGGTCGGGTCGGGTCGGGTCGGGTCGGGTCGGGTCGGGTCGGGTCGGGTCGGGTCGGGTCGGGTCGGGTCGGGTCGGGTCGGGTCGGGTCGGGTCGGGTCCGGTCGGGTCGGGTCGGGTCGGGCGTGGCGTGGCGTGGCGGGGTGTCAAGGGCAGCCCCTAGCGGCGCCGTGGAACCGCAGGTCACCTCGCCTCAGTGCAGTGCAAAGTCCCACACATTTAATAGAAGGCCAGGCGGCCTTAGGGAGAAATGCGCATCATAACTATTCACACCTTGATGGCGAGGAGCATCAACTCATGTAGTCAATGATCGTAACATTCTCTTGAGGCAAAACAAAAGTTTGCCTTGGCATCACGTGTTTTACAACCTTTCTACACAAATGCTAATGAGACAAACTTGTATTCACTAACAGTCATGCACACGACCAGAACACTCCAACACAGCTGCTCTCCACATCAGCCAAAATTCATTGTCGCACTTTCACCAAAGCTGCGGACTGCAAATTTATTATTGTTCTGATGTACATAAAGTTCCATATACTTTCCCCCTGTGTGGCTCTTGAGCAAGACGACTTTCACTGCGCCATTTCACGCCGCGAGCCACTGAGGGACACACTGCAGGGTCAGTCTGGCGGGGGAGAGGGGGTGGGGGGAGGGGGGTAACCTTTCACCGCTACGCCCACCAGCGGCACCCCGTACCCTCACCACTCGCCCTCAGGCCTCACTACTTGTCATTCACATATCACGATCTTCTTTCTCCTGATCTTCCCATCATCAGTACTTCCCTCGTTTCCATATCGTTATCACAAAGCGACATTGACAGTAGTAGTCATCACGTTTGGGGAAAGGAAGGGCGTCACGAGATGACCTCTTTATCACCAGTTGGAGTCTCGTGAATCCAGACGTTTTTTCCTCGATCAGTAAGAGTGCTGAGCGTCGGTCCAGCGCCTTCCAGTACAGGAAGGAACACAGGACGGTCGACCCAAGTGGTTGTATTATTGCAATTAAGTTCAGTAATTCAGGCAGAGGTAAGTTGTAGCCTGTGGCTTTCAAACATTTGCCTTGACGTAGGAAACAACTGATAATATACTGACTGTCCTTTGCCCTAGCAGCCCTAGATAGAAAAAAAAAAAATCATACACATACTACATATAAACGTAGCTAAGTATGTAGAGTCACACACCATTTACCTAAAGGATCCATGACTATGTCCAAGCTGCCTCGTGACGCATAAAAAAGTTACATTTTCCGAACAGCAAACACAGTTGGTTCGATATGAAGTCAAATTCCTTGAACTTCCTTGAAACCAAAAAAATCTTACAAAATACAGTCAAGGTCAAAACGCAAGACGTGTCAAAACATCATCTGACCCCATCCTTGCTCAGCTCCACCCCTTCCTCACTGAACTGACTCAGTTATAACTGCAAAGGAAGGTTGGTTAATAATCCTGTTGTCCTTAGTTTCTTGAAACGGTCAGACAAATGAAAGACAACCTCACGAGTTTCACTGTGACGAGGATGGTATATTCGCTGCCTTCTTTGTTGTGTCTGTTTTGTCTCTGGTGTACAAACACTGACGACAACCCCAGACCGGTGCATACAACAGTCTCCATTCCCCGAGGGTCACCACGGAAAGGATGAACCTCGACCATGACAATGCCAGCCAGACCACCACTCACTCTCCACTCTTGGAACACAACCAGGCGACGGAACCACTCTTTTATTCACTTCATGCGGCGGCATATATATATATATATATATATATATATATATATATATATATATATATATATATATATATATGTGTGTGTGTATATATATATATATATATATATATATATATATATATATATATATATACACATACACACACACACACATATATATATATATATATATATATATATATATATATATATATATATATTATAATATATATATATATATATATATATATATATATATATATATATATATATATATATATACACACACACACACACATATATTATATATATATATATATATATATATATCACCCTATATATATATATATATATATATATATATATATATATATATACACACACACACACACACACACACATATATATATATATATATATATATATATATATATATATATCCCCCCTCTCTCTCTCTCATTACTACTTAAGTGACATTTCAGGCGCCGTTGCGCGCCTTGCTCTCCAAGGTAGAGGAAGGTTGGGTGGCCCTGCGGCCTTGACTCAAGTGCTGACAGCATTAAATTACATTGCCGCCTCGAAGCCAAGCTCATGCTTCCGACGTGCTCAAGCAACGTTCACTTCCCTAACACCGGCAGTGGTTGAGGCCACAAGTGTGGCCAGGGTCGGGGCCGCACCACTTCACTGCACCACACACACACCCTCCTTAGGATGGCTCAGCTGCTCTACGAGGCCCTTCACGGTGTCCGTTCAGATCACATCAAGGCTAATAGTGACGGTGCAGTGAAGCAAACCCCTACATGGAAGCAGTGCTCAAAACACTTTGCGAAGAAGGGGAAGGAGCATAAGAGTGACTCTCTCTCTCTCTCTCTCTAGCCCACACCGTCACACCAAACCTCGCCACAATAACCGCAGAACTGTGTCATCTCAGGTCGAAAGGTTTGCAGGGTAACGGCACCTCCCGACACGCGGCCACGACGCCGTCTCGCTTCACGCCATCCACGGAACTAACTGACTGACTCACCGACTCATCCACGAATCAATGGACTCGAGAAAGTAAACCAAAGATGCTGCTTCACTGACTGCCTGACGACCTGAATGATGTGCTGGGCTGGCAGGCTGTGGGATCCCCGTTGACTCACGGTCCATGCCTGTGTGTTGTCGCGTGGGGCTTGATCCTGTCTTGTTCAGCCCCGCCCATTGTCCCACGCACGCCCTTCCACCCAGGACCACTTTCCATCAATTCTTCCCGCCCCGCCATGACGTCCTCTCGCCTCCCACGCCTCCCCCCCTCCCCCCCCCACACACCAGGACCTCTTTGTTTACCTTCTCAATGACACAGTGACGTCAGACCCACAAGACTCATTAAGATTCCTGCCCTCAACACGCCACAGCGGCACGGGAGCGGCATTCAGGGGCGTGCTTGTGGGTGTAGGTGAGGATGCTGAGTGTGTGAAAACTATGGAGGGGAAAGAATAAGCCGCAAATCAATGAATGGCGTGACGAGGGGAAATATTGCACTACCGGGTTTTTGATATTTCCGCTCGACCTCACGAACTCTTCCACGCGCCCATGTAACGGACGGGAGGGCTGGGAGAGACGGAGGAGGAGGAGGAGGAGGAGGAGGAGGAGGAGGAGGAGGAGGAGGAGGAGGAGGAGGAGGAGGAGGAGGAGGAGGACGTGGACGTGGACGGGTGAATGAAGGATGTGGAGACGTGTATATGAATGTGCTGGAAGGGTGGGAGGAGGGGGAAGAAGGGTGGGGAGGGAAGATCATGAGAAGGGAAAGTGTAGTGGGAGGGGCGGGGATCACGGCCGGCACACACGCGCACGCACACACAAACACACACACACACACACACACACACACACACACACACACACACACACCGGAGACAGTGCCACATCCGCCTCTGGGAAGAAAGCCGAGGCAGGAACTAACACCCCCGCCCCCCACCCCCTTTCCTCTCCCACCTTCTGTTCACCCGTGCACCTCCCAATCACCTGTGACACCTGTGCGCGCCCTCTCTCTCTCTCTCTCTCTCTCTCTCTCTCTCTCTCTCTCTCTCTCTCTCTCTCTCTCTCTCTCTCTCTCGACAATTTAATTTACTGTTAACTTTTTCTTCATTGCTTTACTTTCTCTTATATACATGTACTTCTTTTTGTAACATCAAGTCAATCCATACTTCCCTTTCTCCTTTCTTCTTTTTCCCTTTCATCAACTTTCTACTTTTCCCTCCATTTTCTCAAGCATGTTTCTGTGTTCCCTCATACGTATACTTTCTTTTTATGATTATATTTTCCTTTACTCATTTTTTTTATATTTTTTTTATTATCGTGTAGTCTTTCAATGCAATGCTGTTTCGCTTTCTGTTCCATTCTTTCTCTTCACTCTGTAACGATCAGTAATTTCACATCCATTAGAGGCTCGCCGCGTGGCATTACCTGCGGCAAATTAGGTTATGGGAAAAAGGTGTGGTATTGAGCTGGTTTGCTGATCTCGCTTCACCACCACCACCACCAATACTACTACCACTACTACCACTACCACCACCACCACTACCACCATGACCGCCTTCACTGCCAGACCTAATTTCTCGTGAGGTCTGTGGGTCGGTCTCTGAATGGTGAAGGTCGAGTCGCCGTCGGCTACAGCACCTCCTCCTCCTCCTCCTCCTCCCTCAATACAAACACGGATGACACACGGAGGGGGCGTGGGGGGGAGGGGAAGGGAACATGGAGGGGGAAGATTAAATTGATCAAACCCCTTCCTTCCCCTACCTTAACACGGATGGAAGGGGAGGAAGGGGGGAAGGGGGGAAAGGTGAAAAACGGAATTGACCCAAATCATCATCATCATCATCATTGAGAGGAAACTTCTACTCTTCAGTTGGTTGTTTGGACGCGGCGCCACCCTCCTCCTCCTCCTCCTCCTCCACTCTTGGCCTCCCCCCCCCTCTCCCTCTCATGCCTCCCTCCTCCTTCCATCTACCCTACCGGACCTGCCCTTTGGTGGTTCCTCTTGTGACGTCAGTACCACCATCACCACCACCATCATCATCATCATCACCAGTTGATACTCCTAAGAAAAAATAAAGACGAAGAAGACGATGTAGTAGTAGTAGTAGTAGTAGTAGTAGTAGTAGTAGATGAAGACGAAAATCATGGAGAAAGCGTAGAAGAAAAATAAATAAATAAATATAACGTAAAGGTTTCACACTAACTAGCTCCCCACAATCACCTGAGTTGTGTGTGTGTGTGTGTGTGTGTGACTGTGAGAGAGAATGACTTGAGTGACACGAATCAACCAGACAAACTCACCACAAAAGGTCTTCATCACACACACCCTCACAGTAAACACAAGCTGGCCAGTCACGATCTCATCACACTCTAGGCAATTATCTATCGGTGAAGAATTTGGGTCTGGAATTCACAACTCCCAATTCTTTGATTCTCTCTCTCTCTCTCTCTCTCTCTCTCTCTCTCTCTCTCTCTCTCTCTCTCTCTCTCTCTCTCTCTCTGGAAGAAACAAGGAGCCACACACTAGTGTCTCTCGGGGCTGGTCATTAAGTATGTGTAAGGTCTGAGGGCGTGGCACTCCTCGAGGGTCAAAAAATACCTTCCAGGGCAACACACAAAGAAAAGACGAGGGAAAGGAAAGGGAGGTGAGGAGCAGGAAAAAATGTCAAGGTCCTCAAGGATGGGTTGGCGCGAAGGAGGAAGAATTTGGGTCAGGTGCCCTCAGCATGGGTCCTATCAACTCACCTGACGTGTGTGTGTGTGTGTGTGTGTGTGTGTGTGTGTGTGTGTGTGTGTGTGTGTGTGTGTGTGTGTGTGTGTGTGTGTGTGTGTGTGTGTGTGTGTATGTGTGTGTGTGTGTGTTTCTCGTGAAGGAGGCAAGTCCTGGAGGGGATGGACGAGTGGGAAGGAAAGGGTGTTTGGGGTGGGTTGTGGGGGAGGGGGGTGGGGAGTGGCCACGGGAAGGGAAGGTAATGGAAGTGGGTTTGTGAACGTACCTTAAGGCCTGCCAGGGGGGTAACCACAACTTGTCTGACCCAGCTTTCCCTCTCCCCAGCCCAGCGGCCCTCACCTCTCCGCCGCCGACAATCCCTCACACATTTCATAACAAAGCCGCGCCACGAAATACGTAACGTTTCTCGTCTACGGGTTCTAGGGGAAACACGGCACCAGGAAACTGTATACTCGCATCCTGCACAAGGCTGCCGCTAACACTACATAGGACCGGTGACGTTTCTCAATCCCCACGTGGGTCTGTCTGTCTGTCTGCACTCTGATGAAACCACTCCTTACTGTTCCATAATGCCTGCTGTTGTCTAAGGTACTACTATCACTTATTACTACACGTTCTTCTTTGTTGTTATCACTGTCATTACTTACATTCATCACGAGGCACACAAACTTACACTTCCCACATCATCACCCTCACCGCCCACGCCCCCGCCCCGAGCACGCAGGACAGTCGTGAATGTAGTGTTGGGAGAGGCAGGGAGGAGGAGGAGAAGGAGGGGACGGGAGGGTCAATGCTACTCAATTCGCACCCACATAAAAAATCGATGTTGGGGTCACTGTCCGTTGCCAATAGTAACGAGCAAAGTTATGATGGTGGTGTTACTGTTGGTGGTGTTGGTGTTCGTGGCAGCTGATTGCAGGAGTAACAGCTGCTGGGTATAATGCTGCTGGTGATGGAGGAGGATGTAGGATCGCTAAGGAATCGATCTCCTGTCGATTAAGGTGACATTTATGTTTACCTTCGGACAGTGACCCAGAAGCAAACACCGACTGGACACAAGCAAGGGAAGGGAGGGACGGGTGGGGTGTCAGGTGGGGTGAGGGGTGAGGTGTGGTGGGTGGCATGCAATCAATAGTTATCAACCTACAAATACCTTCACCACACGTCTATGCATCACCACTACCATCACCATCAACACCACCACTTGAAAGGTGCGCCGTTATCTCATTTATCTCATGGTTTGTAACACTATCACCACCATCAGTTTGTCACCATTAGCCTCACCACCACCACCACCACCACCACACCTACTGCCGTGAAGGTGGTGGCGGTGGTATTGATACACCCTGATGTTGTTTGAGCTCCCAGGACCAACACAATCTCTCTGCCGGGCTCTCTCAGGCGGAGGCGTGGGGCGCTAACACACCGGAGCGGCCTGGCAAACACTCCACGACCCATCCGTCTTCATACAAGGCGAGTACATCGGAGGGAAGACGCTGATACAATTACTCTTTCGGACCGAGGAGCAAAGATGGTGACTGGAGGGTGACGATAGTGTGTTTGTGTGTGTGTGTGAGAGAGAGAGAGAGAGAGAGAGAGAGAGAGAGAGAGAGAGAGAGAGAGAGAGAGAGAGAGAGAGAGAGAGAGAGAGAGAGAGAGAGAGAGATCAGTACTGAGAAGCGAGGAGGGGTCCAGGAAGGTCGTTATGAATGAAAACGAGACGAGAAGGAAATGAAGGTGTTAAGAGGAGGAAGGAAGGACACAGACAGACCTAGTTACAACAAGAGGAATGAAGGTGCACAGTACTATAACCTGAAGGTGTGTGTGTGTGAGGCGCCCCACTAAACCACCACCTACTTACCACCCCTTCTCACACACACACACACGCCACTTCACTCTCCCACCATCCACTCTAACCCACCCTTAACCTCACCCAACCCAACTCACCCAGCACCCCAATGCACTCAAAACACACACACACACACACACACGCAACACACTGACAAATAAATAAGGTAGGTATTCACTATGCCTTAAGAAGATCAATGGGACGAGACGGAAGGAAGAGACGAGTGAGGAAGTATTTAGAAGAAAAAAACAGGAAGCAGATGGTGTAGCAACGAAACACAAACACACACACACACACATACACACATACATACACATACACAGGGCTCTATACTCTCCTTCCCGCATCTTTTATCATCTCTCAGCCACCGAAGGGCACGCCAAGTCAAGCCTCCCTACGCCCGTGCTGAGGTAGTAGTAGTAGTAGTAGATAGTGGTGGTGGTGGTGGTGGTATCCGGTGTTTACAAATTCTCAGAGTTAGCGGGAAGACAGTCGAGCTACTAAGTTCTGAAGATCAAACACACCTTTCTATACCGGCTTGCTTCTGTGCGGGTGCTCTCACTATGGTAATGAATGGAGGGGAGGGAGGGAGGGAG